>JBBBDQ010001365.1:1420000-1556753 GCA_037127315.1 Ascarosepion bandense
TTGGTTTTAATTTCAGTTGAAAATAAAGACAAAAATTCTCCAACATTTGGATAATTTTTTATTAATTTGCTTCTAAGCTTTCGGCTCACATGACCCATCTTCAGAGAGGTTATTTATGTATATATATTAATGCACGTTTCATTAAATAATATAGACAAGTTTTGTATATTTATTGTATGTCAGTTTTTTAATATTCTCTGATAAGCTTAGTAGCATTATCATTAAATGAAGAAAGAAAATTACAATATTGATACATAATTTTTTAATAAACCAATCTAAGCTTTCGGCTAACGTAAGCCATTTTCAAAGATGTCAAATTAAATTATATATAAACAAAGACAAACCATAATGACAAACTGTTTTTATTTACATGGAAGATTTCCAAGCAACAAAAAACTCGTGCATTTAAAACGCTGGAAGAGAATGTCTCATCACAGCTCGTGACGTCACGCATGACCAAGCGAGAGTGAAAACAAAAATATTAAGTATGGGAAGCCATTGGAATAAACCAATGGCTTCTGTTATTAATTATAGGCATTTAAGGAAATTTGTGGAGATTTTATAGTTTGTCATATATTGAGAGAGAGAGAGAGAGAGAGAGAGAGAGAGAGTGAGAGAGAGAGAGATAGAGAGAGAGAGAGAGAGAGAGAGAGAGAGAGAGAGAGAAAGAGAAATACCTTCCCCGAATTAATGTCAGATGAAAATAATAATTGTCATATTCCTTCATAGTTAGGACATAGTATAAAATTGTATCAAATTTTCTTTTGTTTGTGACAAGTGAATTGGTAGGTGACCCTTAAAATGGGTCAAAATGAGAACCAAAGCAAAAATGATCGATATTCTTGATTGATAAAATAGAAAAAAAGTAAGAAGCAACATCATTTTTGCAGATAAAAGAATTCATTTTCCAATTTAAGTTTATTTCAGATTCGATTTTTGTCGGCTTCTTTGCATTAGTTTCATATTGTGAATTCATATAAATAAAAACTTTTTCAAAGCATCTTCCTTGCCGTAAAGAATTTGATTTATATATTAGAGAAGAATGGAAATATTATTTGGAATTCATATATTGAACATGAATATTTGATGTAAAAATCATCAATTATTAAGAATGGCATATAAAATTACAAATGGAGGTTGCCGTAAATAGACTCCAACGTTAATGAAAGGCAGATATTCAATAGCTCAGTTACAGGAAGATAATTCCACCCCAATTTCTATTCAAGATCTAAAATTATTATTCAAACGAAGTGAAATAGACAAAAATACAAACTCATATATATGTCTCTTTGTATATGAAAAACCTATGTGATGCGTTTGCAACAGAGAAACTATTGGTTAGCTCGTTTCGTAGACGAGACACTTGTGTAGCAAATTCAATCTTCACTGAGGTTTGGTTTGGTCTGGTTTATTTTGTTTTACGGAATATCAACCTTAATAGGTTATATATACGTAATAATTATATATACACTACCGGCCATAATGATTAGGCCACCCCAGCGTTTTAAAAAAACGATGTATTTCATAATATTTTTTAGTATTTATTGCCAAATGAATAATTTTAAATGGAAATAGAATGCTGCTTTTGTTAATATTGCATAATAACATGCGCATCAAATGAATATATAAATATTTAATAATTACCTATATTGCAGTTTCATCAATGAAAGAATAAAGAGAATTTAGGGTGATTCGAACGAGTTCATCTTTGCTTCCTTGCCTTGTAAAATTTTGCAAAGTAATAATAACAAAAGAACCATTCTATTTTCGTTTGTAATTATCCACTTGGCAATAAATACTAAAAATACTTGGCAATAAATACTAAAAAATAGTATAAAATACATCATTTCCTTTAAAAAGCCGGAGTAGCCTGATAATTATGGCCAGCAGTGTATATGTGAATGAGGTCTGAACCATTGAATAAAAGTGTAAGTCTTTGTCATGTCTGCCGTTTAAAGGTTAATATTTAAACTTTCGTAAAAGGAATATTCGTTTTTGTTTAGTTATTCTTCATTGGGTGGCCTAATTATTATGGCCGGTAATGTATATATATATTGGATTAAGAATCAGAGCCAAAGCTTAGTTAAGCAGGTTAGTAAGTCGGTTTCTGGTTGTTTTCCGTCTGTTGCTCTGCGTTGTATTTTTCGGACTAGGTTTGCGTTTCCGTCTTTTCAAAAGGATGAATTGCCCGACATCAAATTGATTAATTTGATATATGAATTTAATTGCCAGTTTGCTGCTGGTTATGTGGGGCGTACAGCTTTACATTTGGAAACAAGAATTAATCAAGATGTACCTTCTAAAATACGATTTGGCAAAAAAGATAACGTATGTTATGTTCCTTCTACAAATATAGAATCGGCTATTGCTCAACGCCTAGAAGAGAATATAGCCTGTGCCAAGTTGTATGGAAAAAAGTGGTTCAAAATTTACATTTAAAGATTTTGGAATCAATCTGTATATCTTTCAGTTAAGTGCCATACGTGATACACGCTTGGGCGATCATGTCTCGAAAGAGACATGATGACTGACTGGGCAGAATATTATCCCGCAGTAGGTTGCCATTGCTTTCTGCGGTAGACCGGTTGCCGACTAAGGCTATGGAACCCAATCTGTCCTGCTATTTAACCCATAACCGGAAGGAAGAGACAGACGGATTAATACCTTTCCGAAGGGTATTTGCGCGTAAGTGACAATGGATTCAGCTGGAATTCGAACTCGGCTCCCCGGCTTCTCGTTCCGAGCCGATATCCACTGTACCACAACGCACATCCGGTGTATATCTTTACGGATGCCTTGTCTTTGCCGGCAGAAGGATTTTGTGAAGTCTCTTCATTTATTTTAACTGTCCCTTAATATTTATTTACACTCGATTTCTCCTCCTCCCGTTATAAATATATATATATATTTATATGTATTTTTATTTAAGCGTTTGCGCCCTTTTTTTTGCTCTTTATTTTCCTTGCTTATCTTTCGTTTGATTTATAATTCCAACGATTTTTTTCCTCCTGAGATGTTGGACGAAAGAGTTCTTGAGACTGTTAATAAATTTCTTGTTTTTAAAGTAGTCTATCTATCTATCTATCTATCTATCTATCTATTTTTTTTCTAAACATATGCTGTTAAATATAAGAGACAATGAATGTCTATTATTATGTTTAATAATAGAATAATAAAAAAATGAGCCATTCTAAACGCCGTATTTTTGCTTTAATTTCAGTTGAAAATAAAGACAAAAATTCTCCAACATTTGGATAATTATTTATTGATTTTCTTCTAAGCTTTCGGCTCACATGAGCCATCTTCAGAGACGTCATAAAACCGCATCGCAAATTTAAGAACTGCGTTTATTATTTTTGGTAACTATTGCCGTTGCCAAGCGGAGTTTTATGTCAACATAAAATAAAATCGTCGGTGATGGTGGATGTTATAATATTTCAGTCTAAACAACCTCTCTGAAGATGGCTCATGTGAGCCGAAAGCTTAGAAGCAAATCAATAAATAATTATCCAAATGTTGGAGAATTTTTGTCTTTATTTTCAACTGAAATTAAAGCAAAAATACGGCGTTTAGAACGGCTCATGATTAATCATAATAGACATTCATTGTCTCTTATATTTAACAGCATATGTTTAGAAAATTACTTGCTGCCTCGATACACTATATATATATATATATATATATATATATATATATATATATATATATATATATTCTATTTTTATACGAGTTATTTCGCTACCCAGTTTTCTACCATGAATGGTCTCTTCAGGTGATTTTTAATAACGATATTCATTCTTGTAAAAATACAAAATTGTGGCACAAAGCCGAAAAGGGGAGGAGAAGAGATTGGTACTCACTGAACTATCCTATACCTAGCTAAACACTTTCACAACCCATTTACTCGTTACAATTTGCGCAATCACCACAAGAACTCATCCATCGACTCCCAATCTTTCAAACACCATAATGTCACAAACTTACAAGGGACACCTAAAAAAAGTGGGGAAATAACTCATGACAATAAGAAATGTATTTATATACAATATAAAATATAAGTACAATATAATATAATATGTACAATAATATGTACAATTTTAATAACTGATTTTACCGTTTGCCGTTTTTCTTTTTAAGAACGCTCTTGTAACGGTGTTTTATTTGAGCGGTCACTTATCAGAGAATTTATGAACGCGCATTGTTTAAATTAAAACAGATTTTGACGTTTTCATTCATAATTGTATGAACCTAAGAGGTATTTCTTAGTTTTTATGCATTTAGTCATAATTTTCGTTCTTTCATTCAACAGTTCGTCTTTATTTGGGAATATCATAATTTCTAATTTTTCTTCTTGGCACAGTCTACATATTTTTCCACCGTTGTAAGGCTTGGCTGTTTTTTTACAATGCTTCACGTTATGTCTGGGTCTTTTCCATATTTTGATTTCAATTTCCAGACGTGGTTAGCCAATTTTGTATTGTTTTTTAATTCTTCTATTTTAAATGTAGATCTGTGATTGAACCACCTGGTCTTAAAGGGGTCTTTGATTGAGCCCGGATATATTTTGTTTTGGCCATCTGGGTCATGTATCGCTGCCTTGTAAATTATTTCTTTTGTGTTGCAGAGACCTTGAAGTAGATATTTAGTTTTGTCACTGCAGTTGCATTCTTTGTTAGTGGGGTTTTTTTTTTGTACGATGCTATTTAAGTTCCTGGCGTTTTGTTTTTTTATGAAACTATCCAAATTATTAGTGCAACTATAACTCAGTTTGATTGTGTTTATGTTGAAAATTTTGTTTAGTTCTGATTCTTTTGGAAAGTGTCTGGCTATTACTTTAAAAAATATTTGTCCTATTCTGGTCTTTACTTCTAAATTAAATGGTGGGTTGAACCAGATGATGTTTCGTTTTCTATTGTTGTTCTTGATTTGTCTGTTTGGTTGAGAATTATATTGTAAAGTGTTTTTATGGCCAGAATTTCTTAGTGCATCCTCATAGATATTTTTCATTTCATTAAACATTGATTTCTTTGACGAATTATTAGATAGTCTGTGTTCTATTCCTTTGTAAATGTGTTTAATTATATTATTTGGATGATTGGACGTTGTATTTATGTATGATAACTTAGTGTTTGTTTTCATGTATGGCGAGACATTTCCAGTTCGTAAATTAAGTTCTACATCTAAATATTGTACCACTTCATTATTTGTGTCCACTGTAATATCAAAATCTAGTTCCTTGAATAACTTAAAAAGCTGTTTCCTTATTTTATCATTCATTCTTTTGTTGTCTGGTGCTATTGTTAATGTGTACTGGTCTAATACTATTATGACCAAAAACTAAGTCTTAAACAATCAATCAATCCATCAATATATATATATATATATATATATATATATATATATATATATATATATATATATGCAAATAATTTGATAAATAATTCTAATGTATCCTAGTAATATTAGGTTAAATATTAAAACTGATCAATATAAATTAGATTTACAAAATAGGTTTTATTTATTTCAAATGTAAATATTTTGATTCAGCCCAAGTTCCGATTTAGTAGGCATATATATTCTACACACCTTAGTAGTAGTATAGATCCTAAACAAATACACCTGTACTGAGATGATAAACTTATATTCATCCCTAATAGTAATGACCCCTTGATCATGAAAATCTAAAAGAAAATCATTAGGACCTTTAAATTACTAGGATTTGAAATTAAGGTTTCTTCTGACCTAAAGAATGTTAATTACCTAACCATCAACGTTAATCTCGATAATAATTCCTTCAAACTTTACCATAAAGAGAATAAAACCCTTAGCTGCATCAACATTAATTTTAACCAACTAAATGTCATTGCAAAACGATACCTGAGACTGTTAATATAATTATCTTCCAACTTCAGAATTTTTAAAGAAGACAAAAAACCGAATGATAAAGTTCTTCAATGTAGCGGCTATAAAGATAGATTAGTTTATTTAACACCTGCTAGTAAATCTGAATAGCTGAGAACTAAGAGTAACCACAGGAAAAATAAGATGATGTGGTTCAACTATCCATTCTGTGGACTATCAAATCTTAACACTGGACAGTTTTTTTCTGAAATTAATTAGTACTTTCACAAAGATAGCCCTTTAAATAAAATATTTAATAGAAAAAACAATTAAAATTAGCTTTTCCTGTACTAGTAAAATGCGGTTCTCGCTCAATCACCGAAGTTAAGCAACGTTGAGCCTGGTCAGTACTGAGATGGGTGACCGCTTGAGAATACCAAGTGTTGCAAGCGTTTATTGACGGACGTGCGTTGTGGTGTAGTGGATATCGACTCGGAAAGAGAAATCGGTGAGCCGAGTTCGAATTCCAGTTGAATACCCTGCATTCACTTAAGCACTGGTACCCTTGGGAAAGGTATTAATCCGTCCCTTCCCTCCAGTTATTGGTTAAATAACAAGGGTAGGACTTTGGGACCCTGCTCTTAAAAACAAATCCCAATGAATCTTGATACTCGAAATGAAAGATGTTGTAAAAATAAAAAATAATCTTACCCAAAAATCATCCCATAAGGATTGATAGGTCGTTAAACCTCGAAACAAACAAACAAACAAACAAACTAGTAAAATGGACAACATTATCAGTTCTCATAATAACAAGATTTTAAGGAATTTCTATGGAACCAATACTAAACCCGGTATTATACCCTCCTGCAATTATTGCAGATCAAAGGAAAATTGTCCTGTTGAAGGTAAATATAGATCTACTAATGTGATCTACCAAACTACCATTTCTCCCAAAGAGAAAGAAGGAAAATTATAACGTATACATTTGAATTTTGGCGGGGTTTTGGAAACAACGATTTTATTTTCATAGGCACACTTTTACCAACCTAAAACTAAAATTTAAAACAGTTTTTTCCGAATATACGGTGAACTAAAAGAAATATAGACAAATTATATACATATTATTATTTTATATATATATATATATATATATATATATATATATATATATATATATATATATAATTTTTTCTAAAATCTGAATTTTCTCTACGTGTTTAAAAGTATGAGAAGAGTTAAGTTAATCATTTTGTTTAATAATACATTATATATATATTAATTATAGTTGTAATATCAATAACATCAGAACCAATTCTGTCAAGATTATCAATAATTACGCTAAAACTGAGGTCGTCTTGAAACCCAGCGATTTTTCCTGACGAGCTGTTAAGCGAAACCGTGGTAGCTTATTGGCTCACTTAGATTTTCGTTTTATATATATATATATATATATATATATATATATATATATATATATATATATATATATATATATGATGTATTATTAAACAAAATGATGAACTTAACTCTTCTCATACTTTTAAACACGTAGAGAAAATTCAGATTTAAAAAAAAAATTTATATATAAAATAATAATATGTATATAATTTGTCTATATTTCTGAGATAAGGTAGTATTTATAGTATTTACATTATTCGGACTATTGTCCTCATCTTTGTTGCCATTTGTACGACGTTTAATAATAGATCAATCTAGGTACCTCCACTTTTCAGTATAAATTTTCGCTACCTGATTTTAAAATGAAATTTTTAAATTAAATAAGTTTTATTTTAGCTTTAAAATTAGCTTTAATTGAAAGTCAAGAGATTAAATTTAGTAATTCCAGTAAACAAAATACACTGGCTTAATTTAAACCGAAATTTTATTGATTGGAATCTAAAAGTTTTTATATTAAAAAAAATTTAAACGTACCACCATTTTTTGTTATTGATCGACACATTTACGTAAACAGTAGCCACATTTATATTTGAAAAATTTGGTAAAAATAAAATATACGTCGCTGACACGTTATTGAAGTCAATTTTTTAAATTAAAACTTATCTTTATCTGATTTCAAACAATTGTACTTGCTTACTGTCTGAAATATTCGGTAAAAGATTTTATCAGTTACGGTAGTCTAAATGTCAGAGTTTATCTCAAGTGATGACAGACTTAATGACAACCGGAAGCTGTCAAGAAGGCTAAGTAGGGAGACCATAGGCAACAAAAATATACGAATTTAATTTTTTATGTAAGGGAAGACACGTGGCCTTTTTAATAATAAATATCACGTCCGGCCACCCGTACAAATAAAGATACGGGTAATAAAAATGCACACAATTAAAATGTTTTAATTATTTTAAAAATTGACGGGCTCAATCATTTGTATTAAGCTTTTAAATTTTCGATTAGTACTTGTAGTCTTCATGCATTAATTACATACCCTAGCCGGCTCAATAGAGGAAGAAATTTAAAAATAATTTTGAAACTTTTTATATCATTATAATAAAAAAATGAAAAAAAATGAAAATAATTCTTGTAAAAATTCATTATTCATCGACTTTTCTTTTCTTTTCAGATATGCTTAATTTATATTGTTCATAAAATCAATCAGAAGTTTCTCCACATAAGAATTGGCATAGTTATTGCATTTTTCGCAATACGAACCTATGTTTTAGAAAGTCGGGGACTACTGGAGAAAAGAAAGACAGTTGATTAGCATTCCCCAATGACACTTGAATTTAATTATATTAGGCTTACTGCTGCCCAATGACGAATTTTAAGCATTTCTGGAAATTAATTGGTGGTGGGGGGCAACATATGTAAAAAATATTTTTACCAATATTTTATACAAAATATTTATTTCAAAATTGATTTCAGTCAATTATGAATAAGTCCTGAAATGTTCATTAAAATCTGACTATTATTTGATTTTTGCAAGAATTTTCAAATTAATGTGTCTTTCACGGTCAAAAAAGTGCATTGCGCAATATTACGTTTTTTTTTTGTACTTCATACCCGTATTTACACTATTTATATTATTTGAACTATTGTTTTCATCTTTGTTGCCATTTCTACGACATTTTGGACATTCTACGCTCCGGTTTTCTTCAGGTCCTAGAAGAAGGCAACAAATATGAGGGCAAAAGTCCGAATAATGTAGATAGCACATATATATATATATATATATATATATATATATATATATATATATATATAGTTATAGTTATTATTAGTAGTAAACAAAATGACTGACCCAGCACTTCCAATATTTTTGAACTCTTAGAGAAGAGCACAATTTAGGAAAAGAAATTAATGAGAAAGAATTCACGTCCAAGGATTTTCCGTGACACTGCATTATGTCAAAAGCGACTATGGTAAGTCGTGTCTGAAACAAACTGTCAATGAGAAACGCTAAAAAGAAAGGTTGTCATAAATTTATCCACGGTTTAAAACACCGAAAAACAAAATCAGAATTCCGACTGAATCCCTTTATTCATAAAGTGACGCCGACATTTTGTTAGCACCCGAAAGTAGTGCAGGGCACCGATGAACTTTTTTCGTGTCATGTTGTTATCTATTGTTGCTCTCAACCGAAACAAATCTATTAGATAAATTTTCACATATACCACGATCACACTCAAAACTCCATTGCGATTTTCGATCTTGTACACTAGAAAAAAAACGGAAAGAAAAAGAACCCTGTTTGTTGCATAACAACATGAGTCAATTCAATTTCATCACAAATTCAAAGAGATTACGAATTGTTCAGAAGTTGATAATTGTGCTGGTTGCCATTTGATATATGATGTACCAAATATGATTTTGTTTATGTAGGTTGCACAACTGAAAATTAAATAAAAGATTCATTGTCTACTTATATGATGTCCGACACAACATTGTGGCATTAACAGTACTTGCGAAATAATTTATCACGACCGGCGAACACCTTATGATACATATTCTGAATAATATCTCAAGAATCTATCGACCATTCAACCTTTTAAAAAAGTATGAAGATAATAATAACATATGCAAACAACTCACGTCCTACTCCAGGGGAATGAACAAATGATTGGAGATTTCCATAAGATTTTCGAGCGTCATTCAATAAATAAGGTGAATTTTTCGGGATAAAAGCTTCGACGAGGGTCATTCAATAAATGAGGTGAATTTTTCGGTATAAGGATTTCTACGAGGGTCATTCAATAAATAAGGTGAAGTTTTCGGTGTAAGGACTTCTACGAGGGTCATTCAATAAATAAGGTGAAGTTTTCGGTGTAAGGACATCTACGAGGTTCATTCAATAAATAAGGTGAAGTTTTCGGTGTAAGGACTTCTACGAGGGTCATTCAATAGATAAGGTGAAGTTTTCGGTGTAAGGACTTCTAATACAGATAGAAGCTTACCTTTTTTTAAAAAAATTTCCTTTACTTCTTTTTCAAAGAGATTTATTTATTTATTTATTTTTTTTTGCAAATTGAAAAAAAAGTTTGAGAGCTTTAGAGATTAATAAAGATGGCCGACCAAGAAGCATACTTCAGGATTAAATAGAGGTCAGTTATTAAGTTTTTGGTTGCTGAAGGGTGCGAACCAGTTGAAATTCATAGGAGAATGTTAACTGTGTATGGTGCCACATGTTTCAACTAAAAATGTCTACAAGTGGGCTAAATTGTTTAAAGAAGTTTGAAAGTAACGATGAAGTGAAAAGTGCTGTGATCGATTGGCTGAGACACCAGTTCAAAGATTTTTACGCTGAGGGAATACGGAAGCTTGTGCACAGATGGAAATAAGTGTGTGACCCTGCTGGAAGACTAGGTTGAAAAGTAAAAAAAAAAGAATTTATATATTATCCAAGATAAAAGCAATAGTTCAAAATAATTAAAAATCATTAAAAGAAATTTTTGTTCTCCATCACGACAAAGACAGCAAAAATGAAATTACATTTGGGAACTCGTCTGGTCTGTTCTACCCAACCCACCATATTCACCTGATCTTTCACGAACCTTTTCTAATCGTCGAAAACGTTTACACATCAATACAAGAGGGATTGTGCATAGGGGGCACTGAAAAGTTTCCAAATAGGTGACTAGAAGTCATTGCAAATAATGGCGACTATATGATTGAAATAAATACAATTGTATGAACAAAATCGGAAATTCATTATGCCTCTGTGACACACACACACACACACACACAGATAGAGAGAGCGAGAGAGAGCGAGAGAGAGAGAGAGAGAGAGAGAGAGAGAGAGAGCCCCCTCCAGGTAGATCGATTAATTAACAGTTCTAAAAGAACTGAGACGAAGGTATTAATTAGTGGGATAGAAGAGATCCCGGAGTAACACCAGAAATAAGTTTTTTTATTTTTTTTTGTAATAATTATTTCTGGGGTTGCGTTATTTATTTATTAGGTGGAATAATTCCAGAATGATTAACGGACAGGTTCGTGAAGTAAAGTTTATAATAAATGGTGATTTCGTAAAAAGTATGATAAATGGCGAATTGTATTCTGGGTGGTCTGAGAGACCAAAATCCAACCAAGTCTGCAGACGAGATAAGTGGTTTTGGCAGGACTCAAGTGACAACTGTCTGCAAAAAGACCCCGGGAAACTCCAAATTCATTTTTAGTACCACTTGAGGAATAGTCTTCCGCAGAGTTTCGTCTATTAAGCGAACATACATGGTGGTCAAGGCGATTTTCATATTAAAATTAGTGGGCGGTACCTAAACATTGTTTAGCTCCGCCCCGCTCTATATAAGCGGTCTGCACGCTGCAGACCGGGAGATGGGCGCAGGCCGAGAGAGGTCGAGAAGAGACGAGAGATCAGCAGAACGCGGCGAAAACGGTTGGGTGAATTAGCTCTGTAGTTGTCAGGCATCAAGAAGTCCGATCCGAACTAAGAGAGAGATAAAGCCCGACGAATCTAACTCTGTCAACAAAGCCGAGAAGAGAAACTGCTATGTTATCGTGAATAGACGAAGAAACACGAAATTACTTCCCTTAGATCAGTTGAAGGCGTCTTTCTCTCTCTGTTACATTCTGATCCAAACGAGTGAATCTCGTTAAAACACTTCGTGTAAATAATTCTTTGGTAGCGACATAAAAGTAGTAGTCTTGAAAGACTCTTTGTACAGGAACTGGAAGTGTTGCTTATTTTTTTAATATCCTTGCGGTTGTGGCCGGAACCCTTTTCTGCACGAATAGAGATTTTCTTCCAGCGTAGACCCCAGCCACTCCATTCTTTATCATCGGACCGTCCTGAGGGACACGGAAACTGCTATTCGGATCAAAAATTCACAACGTGGCGAATGGCGGTGGTCCCTTCAGTTCACCGAGAAAACAGGACATAGAAAGCAGAGGCCGGGCTGGTGTCACGTTAGACTCAGCTTAATATATATCTCTCTCTACCAGTTTCCGTAATCCTACAATTAAATATTTTTACAGCGATATGCGTGTTTCTTCTGCCAAGATTCGTACCTGCTTCGCCCTTTGCAGGAGGAACGACTGTCTGATCCGGCGTGTTTCGACCACTCGGCTACAGAGAGCTTCACAGTCAAACAAGTTTCTATTTGCCTTTAAAGCACATTCACTCGTTCAGATTTTCTCGAGAAGCATATCAGTTTTGCATCCAAAACGTAAATAAAGCAATGCCAAAGGGTTATTGGATCTTACTTTTTAATTCGAAAAACGGACAAATGAATACAATATGGGAACCAGTAATATGGAGCGCTAGAGAATATCATTAAATTCAAAGTTTACAATATGAGCTCTGGTAAAAATGGTTAGTGAGACATTAGGTTTATAAGTCCCAAAATACATACACTGATTTTCTCAAAGACTCATGGCCTAGTGGATATAAGTTGGTTTCTTCCAGTGACTTGACCCAAAGAGTTGTGAGTTCAATATCTGGCTACAGCAGTGATGAACAAATAACAGAGAGAGTTGAATTAAAGTGTTGGTTAGTTCCAGTGACTTGACCCAAAAAGATGTGAGTTTATTACTTGGCTACAGCAGTGGTGAACAAATAACTTAGAGAGTTGAGTTCAAGGGAGATATCTACATGGTATCCGGAAGTGACATCGCACATGGAACGAGAACGAGCTACTCAAGTGATCTAAAGAAAAGGTTCGGTCCAAAATTTCTAGCACCTGAAGAAAACCTGGAGCGTACAACAGCTGAAACGTTGTAAACATGGCAGTACAAATGAGGACAACAGACCGAACAGTTAAATAGTGCAAATATTACCTCATCTCAGAAGTATAGACAAATATTTTTTGTTGCTTCAAGCGTTATTTTTAGTGGATACCCGTATTTGAGTAGACGTTCTGCTTCTTTCTTTCTTTCTTTCTTCGTATTTCTCTTAACCATTTGGAAAAGACTGGTGGTTGGAGAATCCAAAGAATGAAGTCATATCTTTCTAATTGTCCATAAGCAGGCTATTAGAATTACCAAGATTACACCATGAAATCTCTGCATTGATTGCATATCGTAACCAATTGCATTCTTTTACACCTCGCACTTATATATATATATATAAAACTTTGAAAATGACAAAGTAGCACATGAAAAGATTCCTGCAAAAAATATTAGATCGAATTTAATGTATGATAAATACAATGTTACGTTCAAATCCAAAATTGCATTAATATTAAAAAGTGTTTATAAATGTAACATAAAATTAATATACAAGGGCATAATAAAAAATTCTTCCTTTGGGAAAACACGTAATGTAAAATTTGAAAAGTCGATAAAATTGTAAATTACTGTACTAGAAAAATATGGTTGTGCAAAAAAAGTAAAAAACATAACAGAAAAACAGTAAATAGTATACAATATGAATATAGATACATATCTTGAACGTTCTAAAGAGCCATCAAGTTTTAAAGATAGACTGTGTAACTCTATATTTATGTATATGTATATTGTTAAATCTAACAGAAAATGAATGTCTATTATGTTTAATAACGAACCGTTCTAAATATCGTATTTTAGCTTGAATTTCTGGTGAAAATAAATTAAAAAATTGCCCAACATTTAGATATTAAATAAACACTTGTTAACAACGGATTTCCTAACTCCGTCATTGATCAACAAATTAAAACATATCTCAACAAACTTAATAATACCTCTGACAATATTGGTAATATTAATAATGATAGTGTACATCAAAATAAACATAACACTATTAACTTATACTACTGCAAACAAATGCATAATAATTACAAACATGATGAAACAACACTTAAAGACATAATACGTAGAAATGTTAAAGCCATTAATAATACTAAACAAATTAAGCTCATCATATATTATAAAAAATTAGTCTCTAATAACTCTACAACCACACAACTAAATCCTCTACAGAAACTAATGTAGTCTATCAATTTACATGCCTGTTCAGAGACTGTATTTCTGATACTAACCATAAACCTACTACATGTATTGGTTTTACTACAACCACACTCTCTCGTAGACTTACCTGTTACCATTCTGCTCTTAGTTCTATTAAACAACATTTCTTAGAAAAACATAGCCATGTACGTAATATGAGACAGTCGATAAAACAGCAGTATTCACAAATACACACAGTAAAAAGAACCTTTAGATACTGGAGGCCATCTATATTAAAATAAAGCAACTTACACTCAATAAAATCACATTTCAAATTAGTTACAACACATGACACTGTATCTAGAGATATGGTTCTGTTTTTAATATTTCGGTCTCTCACTTGGTATGACATCATAGAATTGCATCACTAATTTACGACCTGCGTTTGCTATTCTGTAACCGTTATCGTCACATAGCAATGTTTTATGTCAACAGAAGAGGATATCATCTGTGATGGTGAATCTTTGCATGTTAAAGTTCACACAACCACTCTGAAGATGGCTCGTATGAGCCGAAAGCAGTGATCAAAAACTAGCGAAATAAAAAATTATCCAAATATTGGAGAATTATTGTCTTTATTGTCACGAAAAATTAAAGCTAAAATACGACGTTCAGAACGGCACATGATTAAACATAATAGACATTCATTGTCTCTTATATTTAACAGTATATGTTTAGATAATATATATATATATATATATATATATATAAATTTAGCATAAATTTACTATATATATATATATATATATATATATATATATGTTTAAACAATTATTTGCTGTTTCAATACACTATATATATATATGATAAAATAAGAACAAATAGGAGAACGTTTAACAATCTTACACGTTTTACTTTCCCAAAAGATTCATCGTAGAAAGAGATAAAGAAAAAAATAAAAATAAATTTTCCCATTTTTACTGTTCTATTGTTCGATTGTCATTGGTTGACCAAGTTTCACGTACATTGGGCTTGTTAAAGCAACTTTAGTAGAATTTACCGCATTCCATATTCAAGTAGACACCACGTGTCGCTTCGCAAGATCAGGAAATTAACGAAGTCCAAGCCTAACTGTAAAACATTAAACAATACTGTATCCAAGAGTATAATAATTCTAGTTTATTTATGTTGAATTCAAAAGATAATCTCTATTCCTAAGTGTGTATGTGTGTGTGTGTATGTCTAGAAGATATAATGTTTGCTGTTTTCACGCATGCGCAGGAAGAGTGGCGTTACCTCTGACCCTTAAGGATTTTGTCTATGCGGCATCAGTTTTGTCGAGAAAAAGTAAAGTCGGGCTGATTCTTTTCGAATGCACCTCGTTTCGCACACACACACACACACACACACACACACAGTTTTGATTTAAAACTATTAAAAATGTATTCATAGAAATTCTTGAATTCATCTTTAAAAGCCATTATATAATGTTCAATGAAACACACTGCCGAAAGAAAATCAAAAACGACCATGGAAACTAGTCATGGGATACTATGAGTTAAAAATCAATGAAAGAAACTCAGAAGTCTATGGCAATGACTTCGGCTATAAGATAAAAGATAACTGGAAAAGTTATTTAGATGAATGTTTTATTCTGTGTAATGGAAGTCTTGATAAACTAAGGACATACCAAGTATCCATTAATAATAAAATAAATGCTAGTATCAAATTTGATATGGAATACAGCAACAGAAACATTCTTTTTTAGACACATTAATAACAAAAAGTTACACAAACTGGAAACCAACATATATTTTAAACCTACCTACTCCCAACAATATCATCTTTTTACATCTTACCATCTTGTTGTGGGACCACCCCTTTTTTCTGTGATAATGGACTCGACTTGAGTATACATATACTCCTGACATAGTGAGATACGTCAGAACAGTAGAGATCCGTAAGATACTTAGAGATACCGAAGTTTCACAGAGAATATCGCGTCAGTAGTCATAGTAGCTCTGAGTTCCATTCAGCCAGAATAGTATTACAATTCTAGCACGGCTTCACTTCAAAGACTTGTATATATATATATATATATATATATATTCCTTACTAATCGTATTCCTGGATTACTAACTTGCGTTCAACTTTGTATCTTTACGTTTAATATAACTTATTTTTTCTATCTCAAATTTCTGGTTTATTGTTCATTATTTTGTGCGGTTCCTCACCCGGAATTCAAAACACATCCAAAATACACTCGTACTAAATTCAACTCACCCATACCAAGTAAATTTGTACAATAGTTTCAAAAGCAATAACAAGAAACTACAGACTCGAAAAAATACTTATCAAGAGAAAATACGCTTAAGATTTAATCAACAACAATTCTGAAAAAAAAAATCAAATTAATATTAATATAGCTGGAAACGAAAAGGAAATTGGAAACGAAAGGGAATAAAGATTGAGCATCAGGAAGAGATAACTGAAGTTCCTGGGACATGTAATGAGAAAGGAGGGCTTGGAAAACCGGATACTAACAGTCCAGATAGAGGGAAAAAGAGACAGAGGAAAGCAGCGGATGACATATTTGAAGGCCCTGAGCAGGTAGATGACAGAAAGCGTGCTAAGAACTACCAGGGATAGGGAGACGTGGAAGACCATGATCGCCTACGTCCTGAAAGGACAAAACACATAGAAGAAGAAGAAGAAGAAGAAGAAGAAGAAGAAGATATTAAGGCTCCTTTAAATTCATATGGAGACCTACCAAACTCTATCAGTAACGCAATAATAGTTCAAATATGTAGCATCATGCACTGATTAAAAAAAAATGGTAAAAATGATGGAAGCATTATTAATAAAAATGAAAAAGCCGACATTCAATAATATCAAGTATGAACACGGTCACAATGTGCAGACTGTGTTCAGACTATAAAATATTTATATAACTCTAGATACATACAGAAAACAAGCTATATATTCAGTTAAAAGTTTAAAAAATTAATCCTTCATAATGGCTAAAAATATAGCTGAAAGCGCTTGGATAAATAAAAAATTCGGATGAAACTTGCATATATATATATATATATATATATATATATATATATATATATATATTGTTTAATTATTTAGGTTTTGGTCATAATAAAATTAGACAAGTACACAGGTGTATTAAAAAGTGATCAATACAATTATATTGTAGAACTTTGAATAATCGCCATCTGTATACAAGTTATTACGCGAACTAGGTTTCTACCATGTAGTGTCTTCAGGCGATTTACAATAAAATTTATTGTAAATCTCCTGAAGATACCACATGGTAGAAACAAAATTCTTGTTTAAGCGTTTGAAAAACGGTAAAATCAATAAAAAAGACAACAAAAAATCAGAGTATTTGTTGAATTTTTCAATTCAATTCTCTTTATTGTTAATAGCTTAAATGTTCTATGTTTACTGTGTGTTAATATTTACTCTTTGATAATGGCTTATGTGAGCCGAAAGCTTAGACCCGATAAAAAAAATCAACAATTACTGTGATTTTTTGTTGTCTTTCAACGATATCACCATTAAGTATATCAGACGGTATGAACGGATCCTGCACAAAATTAATAGACAAAACTTGTCTATATTATTCAATGAAACCTGCATTAATGAAAAAATGCTGCCAAAATACACACAATTTAAATATATATATATATATATATATATATATATATATACGTACACACACACACATATATATATATGTATATATATATATATATATATATATATATAGAGAGAGAGAGAGAGAGAGAGAGAGAATGACAGACAGGCAGACAGACTGCCAGCCATGGTGGGTAAGAGCTTAAAAGTTAGCCGGATATCTTTTTGGTGCTTTTATGTTCAAATGGAATCTTGAAAGTAGACGCCAAAGTTTAGAACCAAATAACTAATCTCTTGGACTAATCGGAAAGAGAATTAGCAGAATTAACATCATTCTTTAGATTACGACATTGAGATAAAATCAATGCTTGAGAAACAGGCGTTGAATTGCTCATGGTGTAAATTCATATGATTCGAGACTAAGGTTTTGCTCATTTCCCCTGATGCATAAGTTTGCCAAAAGAACTTTAAATTGATTTACGTTGAATGTCGTCTAACTTATCAACTCATTCATATCAAAAGGTAGGTCGCGTATTCTGACCACGACCAACACAAAGAGCATATTTAATGATTATTTTAGCCTGGCTAAACAACACGCACTAAACCAAAGGTATATCTGTCGAGCGTTGGCACATACACACGCTTTCTAATCTCGTCAACACCGCACAACATATGCTAGCTGATGGTGGAATATCATTATGAACTTGTGATCAAATATCCCTATTTGCAAGGCGATAAAGTAACGCACGATCTTTTTTGTTCAGACGAAGTCTGCAAGTTTCACGCTGCAGCCAACGGTCTAGTGCATTTAAAGTTAAAATTCTTGTTTTTGTTTAAGGGTCAGTAAAGATGTTCTGAGATATTGGCAACAGTTGGACTGAGTTCTTCAGTTGAAAGGGACGCCGTTCAGTATAGACAACATATGCGCCAACGTCACAAAGCACATTAGAAAAAAATATGTTTTATATCACTCTAGGTAACATGAAGCGTCAATGTCTACAGATAATTATTTCATCATGACAGAACAAAATGCAAAAATTGGAAAGGAAACAACTAAGTAGCAACCAATACCTGGTTTCAATAAAAATCTGACTCCGAGAAGGAAAGGCAAAAATTAAAGTAGACTTTATAGTATTCAGCAAAAGAATTAAAAATGAGTTTCTACGCGCTAAAGTTTATCCAGGCGCCGACTGGGAGAGACACCCACCCCAGTCATCTACAAAATCAGATTCAAATTACGAAAATTAAAGAAAGTGGCCTCACTCTCTCAAATGACCTCAAATGGAATGACTTACACTACAGACCATAATTATTGGACCACTCCAGTTATTTTTTTTTTTAAAGAAATGATGTATTTCATACTGTTTTTAAGTGGCTAATTCTGAATGAAAATAGAATGGTTCTTTTGATATTATTACTTTGCAAGGACGCAAAGATGAACTCATCCGAATCACCTTAAGTTTTCTTCATTCTTTCATTGATGAAATTGCAATATAGGTAATTACTAGCATCATAGCCCAGCGTTGCTCGTGCAACTCAGAACATTTTAAAACTCGGTTATATAAAAAAATAATTATATAAAAAATTGTTGTTTCAAAATTGTTAAAAAATTCCATTAAAAAAATATATTTTCTTTTGTTTTTGTGTAAACGTGATTTGATGCTTTGTGTGACATTGTAAACAACATTGCGTTTGTTTTTGTTTCAAAATTATGGGGGAAAATAATTACATTTTTTTTTTGACTGAATGAATTTAACATAAAAATAAAAATTATTTATTTTATTTTACTGAAACTTGAACTATAAAAACTATTACGCTCTCAGTTCATAAATTTTCAAAGAATATTTAAAAATGTAGACATTTAATTTTAGAGGAAAAAGTTACATTAATGCCACATTACAGACAGTTGATTTCCTGCATGAAACATTTTACGAAAAAAAGCTTTATTTTTTTAATTTTATTTTCTGAAGTATGAACTATTAAATATGAAAAAAAAAAGACTTAAATAATTAAATTAACCATTGACACTTTTTTTTAGATATTTTGTTTTTGTTTGAAAAGACACTTTTTAAAAAAATATTTATTTTGTTTCAAAAGTATGGGAAAATATTCACATTTTTTTGTTGACTAAATGAATTTTTAAAACGTAAGATTAAAAATTAAATATAAAGGCTCATTTTTTTTTAGTCGCGTTTGACACGTGGGATTTTATTTCTGTGACGCAATCTAGCAACAATCTTAGATTTTAGATGTTTTACGGAGCAAATGTAAACAATCTGCTCCATTGGCCAAAAAGTGCGAAAGGTAAAAATTGCTGAACTTAAACTCAAAAAGTATGTATCGACCTGGCTTTCCTGTAGATATGTGTCCCTAGAAAGTTTGAATGGCGTAGCTTAAAACATGTAGGCGTCCATAGGGAACGGTGACACACAAATTCACAGATTGCCTTTTATATATATAGATTAAATGTTTATAAATTCATTTGATGCACATGTTTTTGTGCAGTATTAACAGAATAACGAGTCTATTTTCATTTACAATTATTCACTTGTCAACAAATACTAAAAAATAGTATAAAATACATCATTTTTAAGATACTAGGATTGCCTAATAATTATGGCCAGTAGTGTACATTGAACCTATAGTAACAGAAAAGTTTAGAATTTAGATTTTGTCTACTCGTAGTATATTATGCTGGATCTTGACAGAAAACGAGTAACACGTTTATATAAAATATATTATTATTCTTTGATTGTGACGCGTGTGTGGAACAGGAGGTAGCCGAAGAGAGTCACGCACACAAAGGAGCTGTCGGGAGTCGGAAGCCAGCGGGAGTCTTTTTTTCTTTAGTCAAAATTACTGACTTTATATAGTCTTAAAACTCCCATGCGACTTCACCCACGCACTTTTGCTTTTTCGGGTTGTCACTTTGATGAATTTATTTACGGCGGGATGTAGCTGTCAATCACATCTACCGGACCGGATGTATCTGTCAATCACATCTACCGGACCGGATGTATCTGTCAATCACATCTACCGGACCGGATGTATCTGTCAATCGCATCTACCGGACCGGATGTATCTGTCAATCACATCTACCGGACCGGATGCATCTGTCAATCGCATCTACCGGACCGGATGCATCTGTCAATCACATCTACCGGACCGGATGTATCTGTCAATCGCATCTACCGGACCGGATGCATCTGTCAATCACATCTATCGGACCGGATGTATCTGTCAATCACATCTACCGGACCGGATGCATCTGTCAATCACATCTACCGGACCGGATGCATCTGTCAATCACATCTACCGGACCGGATGCATCTGTCAAAACGGTTCATCGCCGTTCTAACTAATATATTACATCCTGATGCCATTTCCTGAGTTAATAATGTTTGCACTATCCACAAAAATTCTATTTTGTTATGAAATTTGCTTAGTCAAATAAAAGACCGTTTAACTAAACTAACCGACATTTAACAATGGAATTTTTTCACCTCGATTGAGTTATTACTTATACCAAAGAAGATAGTTTTTAACCGAATGATTATATTTCGACACTTTGTAACTCTGTAGACAAATCTTTGTTTTGTTTTTTTCGACGAGACTTGTACGACGTGTCACGTTTTTCCAATTTTATCTTTAAGATTAAAATTAGCTTTGGTCAAGTCGGCCGATGCTGTTTTGAGACGAACAAAAGCGTAATTACAATTCCATTAACAAGAAATGAACAGAGAAGGCGATAGAAACGCCACCTGCCGAGGAATTTGGATTTAGAATTTAGGTCGCATCACTTACCGCTGAGAGAGACTGAAGATACACAACATTTTGTTCTGTGAAGTTGCATGAATTTTATTTCCAGAGACGTACGTTAATTTGTAGGTAAGCTAATATCGGCAGATAGCTGTAGAATTAGCCGATATCTATGTGGAATTCGGTTCCTCAAAGTTCATTATCCAGACATTTGAAATGTGTTTCCGTGATAAAATCATTTTTTTTGCACATATATTTGGGAATACTTTCACTCACCTCTTTGTGGGGCGAAACATTCCCTCATGTATTCAACATTGAACAAGTACTACGGGCCCATTTTTGCGAACTTCACTTCAAATGAATGACCTTATCTTTCGTATCACATAGTTATATAAATAAGAATAGGAAATAACAGATTAACCGTTTGTAAAAGTTTATGCCATGCTGAGATATGAAGAAGGACATACTTCTAAAATATGAGATACGAATGTTATTTGAAAATCAAGGGAAAAAATGATATATTTTTTGACATTTCTTAAAAGAGTTGCTATAATCTGTGTTCTGGCTGATGTATAATTTCTTGAACATCTCCTTAGAGTTTCTCTGGACGTTAATGTGAAGCCGTAGGGAGATGGTTAATGTTTCTTTGATTCGGCCTTGTGTCATACATAACCAAACTCCCTACAGCTTACAATTTTTATTCAGAATTATCATCAGAATTATCAGAAGGTTTTCATCAGAAGGTTGGTTGTTTGTTGGAATGTGTGAATTAGTGTAGAATAGTGTGGAATAGTGTAAGAATAAAATATACATTTTTCTTGTTAAAATAAAAATTTATTAAATGAAAAGAATAACATAAGTTGTAGAAGTTAATGTTCAATGAGAAGCTTAAAGGTATCAAGAGTTGTAGAAAATGTTCGTAGTAGTAATTTGTTGGAAATAGTTTATGCGTATGTATGTATGTATGTATGTATGTATGTATGTATGTGCATTTGTTCGGTAGGAGTGTCTTTGAAGGAGAAGAAGTAAAATGAATCAGCAAACGAGAAATAAGGAGAAAGAGGACAATGTGCGACGCGACCTTACGTCCGGATCGTGGTTGAAGCTTCTCCCGGTACATTTTAGCTACTCGTCTCTGCTGCTTCCATCTCTGACTCTGGTTGACTGACGCTGATCGAAGTCATTTATAGTAATTTAGATTTTTCGCACTGGATCGCTAAGTCCTTTTCGATCTTGCGAATCGCTTCCATTGATTAGCAAATCAATTTAGCATCTACTCACGAAATCCGGTTTCGACTTTTTCTTTAAGCACATGGTCAATCTTTTTTCTATGCAGCAAAACCAGGATTTCACACGTCATTGTGAATTTTTGTAAAAGTGAAGAAGAGAGTTGATTTTAATTCTTAATTTCTTATCCACCACGTAAACACGAAGTCAATCCTTTTTCTATTCGGCAAAACCAGGATTTCACAAGTCATTGTGAATTTTTGTAAAAGTGAAGAGGAAAGTTGATTTTAATTCTTAATTTTCAATTCAACACATGTTGGACATTGTTCGGGATACTGTGAAGTTGTTCTGGTTGTTTTATGAAATATTGTTTACACAGCTTATAATGATGTGTAGACATTATCAGCTAACTAAACACCATCAGCGAACTAGACAGATTGTAGAGGAGGAGGAAGATGCAGGCGGTGAGTCGAAGGGGGAAAAAGCAGGAAATTGTGGGCATTGATTTATATTTTTGACAACCGACACAGAAAAAAACTTCTTTTTTTACTCATTTCTAATTTGAAAATGTTTTCAGAGCTATTTTTAAAATTAACTATCAAATAGGTAGCAATCATCAAAGGAAATAAACGCACACACACACATACATACGATCTTTTTTAAAAATATAAGTGATTTTTTATCAGTATCTTCCTTAACGTATGTAAAGATAAATTTATTTTTTTATATATCGATGTTACTTTAGCAATAACAATGGGAATCTCTCTCTCTCTCTCTCTCTCTCTCTCTCTATATATATATATATATATATATATATATATATACTTATATAATGTTCAATTGTGATAAAGTTTGTTGTTGATAAATAATAAACGCAGTTGTTGATAAATAATAAACGCAGTTCTTAAGTTTGCGAACTTAAGAACTGCGTTTATTATTTTTGGTAACTATTGCCGTTGCCAAGTGGAGTTTTATGTCAACACAAAATAAAATCGCCGGTGATGGTGGATTTTATAATATTTCAGTTTAAACTACCTCTCTGAAGATGGCTCATGTGAGCCGAAAGCTTAGAAGAAAAACAATAAATAATTATCCAAATGTTGGAGAATTTTTGTCTTTGTTTTCAACTGAAATTAAAGCAAAAATACGACGTTTAGAACGGCTCATGATTAAACATAATAGACATTCATTGTCTCTTATATTTAATAGCATATGTCTAGAATATATATATATATATTCAGTGAAACCTGTCGTATGCAACCAACACAACTCCCAAATTGGTCGAATACGGCAGGTGGTCGCTCACTAAAGGCTCATAGTCATGACCTATTTACGCCAGGAACGTATATTCCACCTTTCAGAATGTACATATTGGAATTTTACCTTGTAATCTGGTGATAAATAAATAAGAACCTAAGAAGATGGCCTAACTTGAAAGAAATTTATTCAGCAGAATTCATTTTAAAATTTTAAAAACGTATTTACAAAGGTCAACAAGAGACCAAAATATTTATTCACAAAAAAGATTTATTAAGTGGAATTAAAGAAAGTATACGGTTTTTTTTTTCTTAGAAGTGATAGTAAAAGAGAATCTGTGATAAATACATGGAAAAAATAAACAAAACAAAACATACAAAAAACTGACAACGATTGTGTGTGTGGTGGTGGGGGGTAAAGAAATAGATGGAGATAGATATACCCGGATAGAAACAGAGTAGATAGATACACAATAAAAAATAAAATAAAGGAACGAAAAAGATAGACATTTCCTAATCCTTGAATTTATCCAAACAGAGATTGCGATAAATCCCTTGAACATGTCAAATGCAATGCATATTGTACAAAACAGCCGATGTTTGACCGTGAGGCGAACTCAGGCAATGTACATTTCAACAAAAAATAACAGTTTGATACAATACTACAATAACAAAACAACGAGGAAGTGTTCCTGGCTTAGATTAAATCAAAATGAAATAGATGACTCATTTAGTTTCTCCTAATTTAGAAGTTCGCAGTGTACGACCAAAATGGATCTTTTTTTTAAGCGGTCGCTTGATCAGAGATTTTCACTCGTTGATGTTATTCGCTGGTCGCATTCTGGAGTTGGTCGCTCACTAAGGGCCATTTCGTCCGTGCATAGAAAAACGGTCGTTAACAACAGGTTATCGCATACGACAAGTTCCATTATATATATATATATATATATATATAAAATATTTTATCTCAAATTCTTCATATTTCAGATGATTGTTTATATTAGTACACAGTCATCTGAAATATAAAGAATTTTGTGATAAAAATGTTTTTCAAGGGCCTTCTTTTAGAAGTTTCAAAAATAAACTAGTCAAAACGCCTCTGAGGAGGAACCCAACCGGTAAACTAAATTTCTGTTTGTAAAAATTACTATCAAAGGAAAAAAAATTATGACTTTATATATGAGCGTATGTAAATTTGTTTTTGTTTCAGTTAAGTGTTTTTTTTTGTTTTGTTTTTTAGTAAATTTAGACATTTCTTCACCTGAACATTTGAGTATAAAAATTTTATAATGCTACTAAAGCGTGAGGTCTACTCGAATATATCGCCTACCCAGGTGCAGCGCGGAGGTCTTTAATGCCCCCACCCACGTGTTCATTATGGGGATACAGTGACAGGAACACACGCTCAGGCAATTGAGGATTGGATGGTTAGATGCTAAAACGATGATTCTCAAGACAACGCAAGGTTTTGGTAGTTAGCGGTTCCAGTAAAATCTTGATCATTTTTGCAGGAACATGATGAGAAAAAATCAAATGATTTATTCATGCTATTCCTAAAAGATATACAAAGTGTTTATTGCTAAAATAAATATATGTATTTCATTTGATAGCGTGATTATTTTTACCCCTTTTACATTTAATATGAATATAAAAAGTATACGGACATAACACATAAATATTAATATAAGTTTTAGATAATTATATATACTCATATAATATTATACTACAGTTTGATGCTACGGTAGATCCCCCGATAAGTCGAAACGAGAGGTAGATCTCACGCTATAGTAGAACTGATTATATATCTGAACGAGACGTATATTTTTTTTATGTCTATATTTTTCATCTATTTAAAAAGTCATCAAATGTTTTGGTTAGTGTGCCGGCTAGTTTATGTGGAGCGCTGTCAATAAAACTCTGCTATATATATATATATATATATATATATATATATATATATACAGAAAATCAAACAAGAGCCAACAACCGACCACGGTTTCGCCTAACGGATCGTCATAGAAACTGGCAAAAGCCAAAGGGTATTTGTGCATAAGAGAATGCAACGAATTCAATTGGAATTCGAACTCAGCACCTCGATTTGCCGTTCCGCGCCGATATCCATTGCACCACAATGCACATACAAATGGCCACATACTTCAGGAAAATCTTTTGCCCAGTTAGTTATGCCTCTTTCGGGACATGATCGCTCAAGCATGTATCACGTATGGTACTTAACTGAACTGAAGCAAGGAGGGATTCCACAGAGAAATATTTTTAAAAATATCTAAATCTAAACTTATTTATAAATGGAACTTTGTGTGTGTGTGCGTGCGCGCGCGCGCGCGTGTGTGTCCGTTACCGGTAGACTCCGAAACAGCTGAACTGATTTTCTTGAAAATTTACACAGTTGTAATATAAGCGTCTGCGAGTGTTCTTAGCTGGGTTTTGTGTCGAGGTACTTCCGATAAATATCGAAAATCGAAAAAATCGGGTTATAGAAGGAGTGGTCCGATTTTAATCAAATTTGATACACTCATAGTCAAAGACATAAGAAACGATATTTAGAAGTTTCAAGGTTGCAGTTCTTACAATAGTGCAGAAAATCGATAATATATATATATATATATATATATATATATATATATAAAACGACGAAAAAACTTATTTGATATCGATACCAGGAAATCAAAATTTGACTTACATCCATTCATTTTTCTTTCAGTCTACGGTTTCGCTTTAACTGGAAACAATTATAGCTTTTTAGTCTTTTGTGCCAACGCCTGAGCTCTAGGACCATGGGTTAGTTTTCATTACACCCGAGCAACGCCGGGCTATACTGCTAGTAATTTTTAAAATCGTTTCATAAATAAGACTAAGCTGGATGTACTTCTATTTATTGCTTAAAAAATCTGTTATTTGTAGAAAATATGCAAAAATAGAGTCTATTTTATGCAGTTTATGAAACACTTTCCATTTGAATATCATTTAAACCAAAAGATACACCACTCTCTTTCTAGGTGATGTAACTCCTCTCTCTCTCTCTCTCTCTTTCTCTCTCTCTCTCTCTCAGTGTTTCTCTCTCCGTTTCAAGTGAGAGTCATAGTGTGGGTGTAGACGCAAATAATGCATTACTTATTGCAGCTCGATACTAAAAGAAAATCTTCACCACTTCTAATCTGTAGTCGATCTGTTATTTGATATTTTTTAAAACGAAAAATTTTCCTGACTTTGCAGAATGTTTAATGACAACTGAACAGTTGGAAAAACACTTTCTTAATGTTTACTATACACTAGAAGCGCGGCGACATTTACACTTACAGTTTCCAATGTTCATTGTTAGATTTGCATCTCCGAATGTCAGACTGAAATGCGCCTTTAAAACGATTCATTACGAATGCATTCTTCCCTAATGGCAAATATCTTATATGTACTGAACTCTTCTTTGTCCGAATAATGTATCTCGCTTTTTCTTATCGATTCATACGCCAGGGAAAGCCGAAATGCAAAACGAAATACGAGAATTATAAATATGCAGAGAGAAAAGCGGGCGTCAACCGACACACACACACACACACACACACACACACACACACACACACACACAGAGTATATATATATATGTATAACAAACTAGTTACCTATCGTAGTATTCCATGTATTTCTTTCTACTTTCATATATATATATATATATATATAGTATTGTAACTAAGTTGTTGAACTCGTAGGTTTATTTACCTTTTGTTCATGCATTTACTTTTATAAAGACTGCTCGATACAAATGTAGAGCGTTATACTGTAATGGTTGTTACAATGTTTTTAAATTCATAGTATCACTACACAAAAAATTTCTCATGTTTCGAAGCCAGCCCATTATGTACTTGTCTTCTTCCTCAGATGAATTTTTAGAAATGAGAATTATCTAGTTGAAAAAGCCAGTTTATTTGTGTTGGATTTGTTATTTTTGGGTGTTAGAGGGGTTGGTCTGTATTTTGAGTTCTGTTGATATTTTTTCAGGTCTTAGTGTTTGTTTTTGGCAGAGTTCAGGATAGATTAATCTATTAACCAAAACAAAATTAACCCCAAAACAAAACAACACCTACCAACCCCTAAACCAAATAACAACACGCTAGGCGCCAGCAGCATCAGCCCTCTCAAGATTAATAGATTAATTAGATATTATATTGTGTTGACAATATATATATATATCTGTAAATTCAGATAACACTTAGTGGGGAAATAGATATTTTCAACATGTCATTTTAAGGCATGCATTCTTCGTTCACTTATAAACAGAAAATGAGGAATATATACATACTAGCAGTATAGCCCGGCGTTGCTCTGGTGTAATGAAAGTTTTAAAACTAATTCATGGTCCTGGAGCTCAGACTCTTTGGACGTTGGCACGAAAGACCAAAAAAAAGCAATAGTTGTTTCCAGTTAAAGCGAAACCGTAGACTGAAAGAAAAATGAATGGATGTAAGTCAAATTTTGATTTCCTGGTATCGATATCAAATAAGTGTTTTTCATCGTAAACTGAATTTTGAAGGCTAAATAATTCCTCTGAGTAAATGGTATCATGACTGAGACTAAGAACTACAATTATACCTACTTAGAGCCAAATCCGAAGCAAAAACTAAAATAAAAGGGCTGAAAAAAATACAGACATACACGCAGATAAACAGGCACAAACACAAACATTTTGATTTTTATATATATATGTATACACATTATCGATTTTCTGCACTATTGTAAGAACTGCAACCTTGGAACTTCTGAATATCGTTTCTTATGACTTTGTCTATGAGTGTATCAAATTTGATTAAAATTGGACCACTCCTTCTATAACCCGATTTTTTCAATTATGGATTTTCGATATTTATCGGAGGTACCTCGACACAAAACCTAGCTAAGAACACTCGCACACGTTTATAGTACAACTGTGTAAATTTTCAAGAAAATCGGTTCAGCCGTTTTGGAGTCTATAGGTAACGGACACACGCACACACAGACACACACACAGACAGTGTTCCATTTATAAATAAGTTTATATATATATATATATATATATATATATATATATATATATATATATATATATATAAGTGTAACTATAATCTATAGCTAACGAACCTACCTAGGTTTCACCTAACGGATCATTAGGGCAAGCCGACTTGCCCTGACGATCCGTTAGGTGTGGTATGTTGGCTTTCGGTTAGATTTACACTTATTTGTTTGCTCTGCTATTGTATTGAGCACTTTCATATTTGAGTTCTCGTCTCGGGGTTTTTTTTTCTACGAGTGTTTTAACTTATGTTCAAGTACTTAGTTCGTTTCTTTTTTTGTCCATTTTTCCCCTCCGCGTTTATTCTCGGTGGGTTTTTCTAGACAGGTGTAAAAATAAATTTAAAAATAAATTTATTATTATTATTATTATTATTATTATTATTATATAATTCAAATAAAACTTCAAAAATTACATATATCGAATGATCATTTCGGCGAAATCAATTCGATTCATCAGTGATTTTTGTTATGAAGTAAAAATTCAAATATTTTTAAGACAGCGAGTGTTCTCTTAAAGTAAAAAGAAAGAGATAAGGAAGAAAATTAACAGTTTTATTTATTATTTAATTTTCAATATTTTAATATTACTAGGATATTTCTTTTTGGCTTTATATATTTTTATTTTTTGACAATATATATATATATATATATATATATATATATATATATATATATATATATATATAAGCTGAATCTATGGGTCGGAATCCGACAAAATGATAAAATAAAAATTTAAAAAATTCGGAAAAGTATCACAGTAAAACTTCGTCAGAGATTGAGAAAAAATACAAACTAAAAACAAAGAAACACCGAATGACTGGTATGTTAGGATTTGGGGTTTTTGTATTAAAGTAATAGATATTTAAACAAAATATCAGAAAAATATTTGAACAGTATATGTGTTTGTATGTGAAGAAATGCTTGTCTTTTGTGGAAGATAATGTTCGCCCAAATATGTGTAAGAGTGTGTGTGAGGAATGTCTGTAGACACCCCCCCATATATATATATATATATATATATATATATATATATAAAGAGAGAGAGACAGAGGGAAGGAGAAAGCGAGAGAATTCAAGTATATATAATATTAATGATAATAATAAAATTAAAAATATAAAGTTTCTCTCTGAGCTGACACACGTGTATTTCTAAAGAATTAATGAATTTATTTTTTAATCTGACATGTTTACTACTTCGAACATTATTATTAATTGTGTTGACCGATCAGTCAGTCAAGTGCCATACGTGATACATGCTTGGGCGACCATGTCTCGAAAGAGACATGACTGACTGGGCAGAAAATTATCCCGCAGTAGGTTGCCATTGCTTTCTGCGGTAGACTGGTTGCCAACCAAGGCTATAGAACCCAATCTGTCCTGGTATTTAACCCATAACTGGAAGGAAGAGACGGATTAATACATTTCCCAAGGGTATTTGCGCGAAAGTGAATACAATGGATTTAACTGGAATTCGATCTCGGCTCCCCGGTTTCTCATTCCGAGCCTATATCCACTGTACCACAACGCACATTTGGGTGTTTATTTCAAATGCGAATATCCACTATAATGATATTTAAACTACTACTATATATATATAATTTTATGTAAACAAATAAGTTACCAATAATGTTGTCTTTAAAAAACTATATATATACTCCGATAAATAATATGAAATCTTTCTTTAAATTAATCAATAATTAAAATATTCCAATGTCTTTTTCAAACGTCTTTCCTTTTGAATTCCCATCGCGTCTCTGTCTCTTGGCAACTGTTATTAGGAAACACACCTATTCCTTAGATAATGGACTCTCCCTTCTATATTAATAAGAGTTAACCGGAAGTTCTTGGGAAGTTCATAGGAGTTCTTTAGAGTTCTATTAGAGTTTAGTAGAACTACTAAGCAGTTGATATTAGTCGGCAGTTAGCTGAATACTAAGGAGTCAGTTTTTAGTGGAAGATTACCAAGTTCTTAACCTTTTGGTTACGCTAAGTCGATTGGCAACCGACATAGTATGATTATAACCTTCAGTGCGAAAACTACTCCACAACAGCAACCCATCTTGGAGAAGGAAAACTCCGAATAACAATCCGCAACTGAATGTTTTAATTGTACCGAGGAGTGAATGACTGCTGCCTTATGAGGTTGAGAACGATCCACTGCAGGCTTCGGCATTCTGTCTGTAAAAGACCGCTACCCAATGTATCGGGTGGGGGACTTTTGGACTCGCGCGTCACTCTTGGGAACAGTACGAGAACTAAAAGTCAAATAGTCCATTATTTATAAGATACAGACAGGCAGTAATGATCGTGCAAACTCACGAAATGGTGGTGGGGTGTGCAAGAACAATTATGTTAGAAGTTCCATCTTTGAGCTAAAAAAATTAAAAAAGGCAATCTTCTTTCACCCTCTGCAAAATGAACTATTGCCCAATTCACAAAAAATACCTCAAAGATACCAAATTAATCGAATGGTTTCCGTTCTCTCCAGATATTAATCCAATAAGAACATTGTAGTCCGTCATTAGAAATGCGAGAAGGTGAGAAGCTCAAACGATATTAAAACAAAGAAGATCCCTGGGAAGCAATAAAGTGCGTCACAAGTTGAAACATTAGACAAATTGATAACTGAACGATTAGAATCTTAAAAAGTCTTAATAATACGTAATTTAATAAAATAATGATTTATTTAGGATATTTGGTTAATGCCAGTTTCGTATCAAAACTCTAAAAGGTGTCCAATTTTATTTCCATTTCTCTGTTTCCACCCAACACCCAATGAACATTTATCGACAAACCGAGAAAATATCTCAAAGGAAATTAGAACATTTCTTATTTATATATCTATTTTATCAAAAATATAGACGTTGCATGCAGAAATTAAATTATTGCATTCTAAATTGCATACAACACTCCCGCAGAGTTTTCATATCATATATATAAGTAACACCGCTGTAAGTCTCACGTAGTAACACATGTTTATTCGCAATAATTCTAACTTGCATCACGGAAAATTACGTATCTACCCACAACAGAATATATAACTTTTATGCCAAAGAAATAAACTCGTTTATACACAATTACTGACACATTCACGAGCGTAAAAACATGAAATTCATCAACGTCGTGACAAATATGCATACATATCACAAATCTATCTATCTATCTATCTATCTATCTATCTATCTATCTATCTATCTATCTATTTATCTATCTATCTATCTATCTCAGTTTGTTCATTATCTATCTATCTATCTATCTATCTATCTATCTATCTATCTATCTATCTATCTATCTATGTCGAAACCACGGACGCACCACCAGATACGTATTTGATAGGAAGACATTTTATTTCTATTTTCTTTTGCTCATGAAATTTTTCGTGCACAAAAATTGCGTCTGATCTGAGACTAAAAAATTTAACTAATAAAATACAGGAGAAAGAAAGGCCTTTACTTAGAGATAAGATGCGTTGTTGGTAAATGTCATTATTTGACTCATTTACCTATGCATATACAATATCGGTAATTTTATTATTAAAATTTATTTTTATACTTTCATAATTTCGTATGAGTTTGGGTAATTCAGTTTGGGTAATTTAGTTTTGGCCATAGCCAAAGAACTGGATCACCCAAAATATCCAAATAACTGGATCACCCAAATTTGGGTGATTCAATTATTTGGCCATTGCTGGATCCCTGACAGGTGTTACCACCCGGAGTCGGGGGTAGTTGGGTACAACAGCAATTAAGAGGTGGTTCCACGCTTCTCAAAACCACCACACTCTCCATCAGAGATCTTGCTGCCGGATTTAGTTCATCGTCAAACCGAGGACTGACAAAGAATATTTAGTGGAAGGTAAAGAGTAAGGAATGAAAAGAAAGAATGAGAGGAGAAGGAAATAATGGAAGAAAAAAATGAGGACAAAGGGAAGAACAGATACAGTGAGGGAAAGAGAAAGAAAAAGGAGAAGGAATAATTAATAAAAATGAAAAAAGTGGGTGGAAGAAGAGAACAAAAATCTCACAAGTTACTTAGAATGATCTTTTATCGTCAGTGTAAACATTCTTTTAACTAACGCTTCTAGAGTGGAGCCAAAATCTCTCTGTCGCGTTGCTTACGAAAAAAGTTTAAAACAAACATTTGAAAGAAAGAAAAAATACGCATACTTCATTCAACCACGCACCGAAAAACAAATTATACAAGTAATTTTTTTAAATAGAAAATCGTTGAGAAAATAAGATTTGTTATTTTATTATCATCTATGAGATGTAGGTTGTAATCAAACAGAAGAAAGAAACTACGAATTTAGGTACCTCTACTCAATTGCTAAAAAACAAAAACAAAAACAAAAAAAAACAGCATATCATGATGTTAAAAAGGGCTCAAACTTAATAAAAGCAAAGTTTTATCATAAAAATATTTATGCCAATAATAAGAGGAAATATCAAATTTTGTCATTATTTTTTAAGTCCTTTCGAACACGTTCGAAATTTTAATCAAAATTTCATTTTTTGTTTTCCGTCAGCGATTCACGCTATATTTACGTAAGGCGACTATTAAGAAAATGGAGTCGGTCGAGTAAAATGATTTTGGGGCGAGTAAATTTTCCCTCGCTCTCGATCGCCGGTTGAGTGATTTCTTTATTAAATCTCAAAGACTATATATATATATGAATGAATCTAAGATGCATGTATATATATATATATATATATATATATATATATATATATATATACATGCATCTTAGATTCATTCATATGCACAGTAATGTTAATAGAGGAAATCTGTCATAATATCAGTTTATTCGTTATGGATTTGCGTAAAAAAGTGATCTACTTGTCAACTTACAAAGAAATATTCTTTGATGCAATAAAATATATATTGTCGGAGAATCAGAAAATCAATTTGAGTTATGTCAGCTTTTTAATTATTTATCCGTTTTCTCCTTTGAAATTTCACTCAGATTCGTGTACACAAAATTAGTTTATTTTCTCACTCAAGTTTCTTGGATGTTCACACCTGAGCAGATTACTTCAAGAAAATTAGTTAACCTGTCAAAAAGACTGACGTCCATGAGGTAGTCGGCTCGTCTGAAAACTGAAGAAAAACTGACGTGAATTTGCGAGAATAAACGAGATTTTCTTTAATCTCGACCAATTTAACACTCAGATCTGAAGGATAGCTACTCGTTTTTTTGTTTCATTTTGTCGGTACGCTGAGTTAAATATCGAACGTCGTAAAAAATGTCTTTCTTTTGTTTTTTTAATCATTGTTTTTCTTTCTTGATCTTATTTATTTCTTCCAGAATTTTTCTTTGTTTCTCTTTTTTCTTTATTTCTTTCTTTCATCAATTTTTGCTATTTCACCGTCTTACTTTCACTTTCGTTTTCTCTCTTTCTTGTAGAGCAGCTAACACCCCTCTAGCGCTCTCAAGAATAAAATTTGTCTGTGGACCGAAGAGGCTATAAAAATAAGGACTAATAGCAGTATGAGAATTCAAACCGTCATTGCCAGTCTGAGATCGACTGCATTCGGCAGTACATTTTTGTCGGACTCTCTGCCTTTGGGCGGAGAGGAACCCAGACGGAGCTTTGTTGAAGTGCAAAGCTTCGTCTGGGGAAAAGCAGACAAGACCTTTTGTCCGCGCTTACGAGCTCGGTTTTATTTGCTTTGTGCCGTATCTACCTCAGGCTTCTGTCCACGAGGGGAGGCTATAAATAATTCGTTGACAGTCTGAAGAGATCGACTCTGCGCGTCAGTTGATCACTTGGTCGGATTCTCTGCCTTTGGACGGAAAGGATCATAGACGGGGCACCGCCGAAAGGCAGAGTCTCGTCTGGGGAAAAGCGGATTAAAAATTTTGTCCAAGTCTACGGGCTCGGTTTTACCCACGTTAATTGTCCTAGTGCCTCATCTACCACTAACTTATGCTCACCTGCGGAGGCTGTAAATAATTCGGACTGTCATTGATAGTCTGAGATCAACTGCGTGCGCCAGTCTTTCACTTGTCGGACTCTCCGCCTTAGATGCGATGAAGTGGGAATGGTAGTTACCACAAAAGCCAAAGTTAGGACCCCTTAGAGATGATAAACCTTTATCATATTAACAACACTCTTACATCAAATTTCACCTATTCCATACCACAAACTGATCTATTTTCAAGTTTTATAGAAAAAAGTGATTCCCTAAATTTAAAATTAAGGTTAAATATACAAATTTAGACTAATTATAAAAAGTGAGTTTTAATAAAAAAAATACTTTATACAATTAAATAAGAAAGGTCCAATAAATGGTAACTATCATTCCCACTTGATCGCATCTAATTGTATTCGTCCCCACCCTTACACTTCCTTACTCTTTCCTTTTACTAAACCCGACGAAATAAAATCCAGCCATTAGTCAAAAAAAGCCATACCATTTTTTTATGTTAAATCTGCCTACAAAAATCCAGACAATTTCACTAATCAACCCTAACCCTCCATCCATTCTTTCCAAAATGCTGACGAACAATTGACCTTCTCACTAGCCCCACCTATATACCACGCACTTCTCGCCAAATATAAGAAAAGAGGCTTTCCATTCCTTTCCACACCACCTGAGGAGACATTGTCACTTCAATGTCGAAACAAAATGCACACTTTGTAGTGGATAAAAAAATTGTACATATTCTAATCTATAATTTATAATAAATATTCACAGCTCTATATTATATATCGAGCACTGTTTTAAACTAATGTTTTGAACGTTGTAAATTTTTCTTCGTTTCTTACTCACTCGGACATATATATATATATATATATAGAATAAAAAGTGTGAGAAGCCGTGAACGTTTTTTTAAAGTATATGTTTATTGTTTTTGTAATTATACATATTATGAAACATTAATTGTCCACGACGCTACACGGATTCTCACATTTTTTATTCTATACTAATTACTCTCGTTGGAACAACCCCATTTCTGTATTCGATATATATATATATATATGTATATATATATATATATATAATACATTGGAGTGAATGGATATACAATGTGTATCAAAATAATTGTTGCAAACTTTGAAGACGTGTTCCTGAGATGTATATCCCAAGAGCCATCACTTTACCTCAACACAGTAAATCATAACAAATGCTCAAAATATTCTCAACTTCCTCCTACAAATGTATGCAGCCGTCTTGGAAAAATTCATTAGATCTGACGTGTCTTAGACTGTACGACTTACGATTACGTTAATATTTAAGCAAATAAATTAAAAATATGTCGGAATTAATCCATTTAGAAACAGATTTCGTAAAATTTCGTAAATTACTTGTCTTTGTTTACATTAGGATGTGCGTTGTGGTGTAGTGGATATCTGCTCGGAACGAGAAATCGGGGAGCCTAGTTCGAATTCCAGTTGAATTCGTTGCATTCACTTACGTGCAAATACCGTTGAGAAAGGTATTAATCCGTCTCTTTCCTCCTGCTATGGGTTAAATAACAGGACAGATATGTTCTATAGCCTTGGATGGCAACTCAAACACTTCATCGGGAGAAATAAAGGTTTGGAATCATTCTCTGTTTATATTTGGTTCGTTGTTGTCGTGGGGGTTGGTTGGGGTTATTGGTAATTAAGTGAATGTGTCTCTCGTTTTGGCCGTTAGACTTTTGAAGAATCTGGTTTGTAAGTGTGAAATTGTTGATTAATGGTATTATCTGTTGGAAGGTACGTTTTATCGGTCGGGTATATCTTTTGGTTAGAATTTCTAAGAGGGCGGCGTGTTTGGTGGTCATTTTTATGGTTGGCTATCGTTTAACTGATAGATGTTTGCTGTTAGTGGACCTAATTCATGTATTTACTTTGATCGTGTGTCTAGGTTTGGGGTTTCTTAGATAGACGTGATAGGGGTGGGGTGTTTTTTCTTTGCAATTTTGATTTTTTCGGCATGGAATATTTTTTATTTTATAGGTTTTTATTTAATATATTTTTTTATTTTATATTCAAGTTTGGAGTATTATTGTATTTAGGCGAAGTTATTTCAAGAAATCTAAATTTGTATGTTTTAGGAAGTAAATGCAAATTAGCGTTTTATCAGTTTTTTGTATAAAGTTGTGTGTTTAATCTTAATTCTAAGTTTAGAGGGTCGGTTTTTTCTTTTAATTTTTTTTGTATATTCTTTTTTCAATAAATTATCGTTTGGAATCCTATTTATTATCAGCTCTATACATCATATATCGAGCACTGTTTTAAATTAATGTTTTGGACGGAAAAATTTTTTTCTTTTTTTCTCTCCTCATTCTATACTCAATCGGATATATATATATATATATATATATATATATATATATATATATATATACTAGCAGTATAGCCCGGCGTTGCTCGGGTGTAATGAAAACTTTAAAACTAATCCATGGTCCTGGAGCTCAGACTCTTTGGACGTTGGCACGAAAGACTAAAAAGCAATAGTTGTTTCCAGTTAAAGCGAAACCGTAGACTGAAAGAAAAATGAATGGATGTAAGTCAAATTTTGATTTCCTGGTATCGATATCAAATTTTCTGCACTACTGTAATAATTGCAACCTTGAAACTTCTGAATATCGTTTCTTATATCTTTGTCTATAAGTGTATCAAATTTGATTAAAATCGGACCACTCCTTCTAAAAAACCGATTTTTTCAATTATCGATTTTCGATATTTATCGGGGGTACCTCGACACAACATCTAGCTAAGAACACTCGCAGACGCTTATAGTACAACTGTGTAAATTTTCAAGAAAATCGGTTCTGCCGTTTCGGAGTCTATAGGTAACAGACACATACACACACACACACATACACACACACACACAGACAAAGTTCTATTTATAAATAAGTTTAGATATATAAGGAACGAAAAAATAATTGCAACGTTCAAAACATTAATTTCAACCAGTGCTCAATATTAAAATAGAGCAATGAATATTTATTATTAATTATTACTTTAAAACATATACAAAGTACAAACTACTACAAAATTGTTCATTTTATTTCAACATTGAAAGAAAAATGTCACGTTAATTATGCTATTACCATCATTATAACTATCTGAAGACACTATATATATATATATATATATATATATATATATATATATATATATTAATCATATCACCCCAAGCAAGGCGGTAATGCCACTGAAGCGCAGGGGGCTACGTAAGAATGAAAAGATTGGAAAAGAGAAAGCCGGGAACCACATCCTAAACAGGGAACAAGGGATGAGCCTCTACACCTGTTCAATAGACGTGGGTGGAAAGCCGGAAACAACATCCTAAACAGGGACAAGGGATGAGCCACTTCACCTGTTCAATAGTCATGGGTGGAGTGTTAACCGGGCGATAGTCAAGTCTATCTGTTACGAAAAAAAAATGTTCAGAATGGTGAGTTAACTAAGTTTTAACTTAGTTAAAGTCCAATCAAAGAAATAGAAAAAAAAGACAGCAAAATAAAAAATAAAAAAAACTTAAAATTAAGCATAAATAAATACAAAATCATGACTTACTAATACCTTCAGAAATTATAGCATGAATATGTTATAATATCACTACAAAAGTAGCTACTTTGTTTCGACACTTCTTGAGTCTTATCAAGTGATAAGGTTTATTTTAAGGTAAAGGGTTTTAAAAGGTTAAAAACAAGCAAAACCCCTTTAATTTATTAATAGCTCTACTTTATATTGAGCACTTTTTAAAGAATAGTGTTTCTTTCCATACGGAACATTATTCCACCCATGTGTACTTCGGCTATCGTCCGGGTCATACTCTTCCCCGGTCTTTTGAACATTATATATATATTTAAAAAATATCTATCTATCTATCTATCTATCTATCTATCTATCTATCTATCTATCTCTCTCTCTCTCTCTCTCTCTATATATATATATATATATATATATATATATATATATATAATGAATTCACATCAAGCAAGGCGATAATTCCACTAAGACGCAAGGGGTTACTGGGAGTGAAGAAAAGGAGAATATTTTAGAAGCAATCGAAAATCGAATCCTAAGCCGGAAACAAGGGGTAAATCCATAATCCATTTCAAAAGACTAGGGAAGAGTATGACCTGGACGATAGGCGAAGTCGATTTCAGGAAAAAACATTAAAAAGAATTTTATTGTTTAGAGTTTAGATTTTACAAGTATAGATGTTGCATTGAAGAATACTTACACGGTTTTTATTACTTTACGTTGCTCTCCTCAGTCATGTCAAAACGACACAATTTCGGCCATTTCGAGAGCTGGGAAATATCTCAAGAGATGAAAATTGGAAATAACTGTCACGTTTTTGGAAGCCATAACCTATCTACTAATGATTGATGGGCCAGCGGGTGTTTTTGTCAGAGTCGAGAACCAAATAACTGTTCTCTCATTTATCTGGACTTTTGCACCGAATGTTTTCTATTCCAAATCTGGCAGTGAATATTTTCATCCTTTACTGTTTGACCAGAATTGTTGTATTCAGAGCGGACAATATTTTGAATGTGAAAAAATTGAAAAAAAGAAAAGAAATATAAAAGGAATAAATATGCGCGAACACTTAAAGTAATATTTCCTATTTAAGAATGGAGAAGAGAGATCCGGAAACCACATCCTAAACAGGGAACAAGGGATGAGCCTCAACACTTGTTCAATATACGTGGATGGAGTGTGAACCGGGTGATAGTTTAGTCTATCTACTCCAATTGAGGAGAGGAAAAAAATAAGAGAGTGAAAAGAATGGAGAAGAGAAAGCCGGAAACCACATCCTAAGCAGGGAACAAGAGATGAGCCTCTACACCTGTTCAATAGACGTGGGTGGAAAGCCGGAAACAAAATCCTAAACAGGGACAAGGGATGAGCCACTTCACCTGTTCAATAGTCATGGGTGGAGTGTTAACCGGGCGATAGTCAAGTCTATCTGTTACGAAAAAAATGTTCAGAATGGTGAGTTAACTAAGTTTACTGTATATGTTAGAATTTATATTCTAACATATACAGCAAACACAAAATGTCACTGTTGGGGAGTGCACGTTTTTGGCAAGAAAACTACTCCTTAAGCAGACATCACTGCTTATCGATTGTGAGTATTCATTTCTCTCAAAGTAAAAATTCCTGACGATAATATTTCAAAGAATGGTAGTTTATGTACAGTTAATACAGGCACGGTGGAGAGATGGATAGCGACTAGATTTTGGAATCAGAGAGCCAAGTTCGAATTCCAATCAAATTCATTACATTCACTTAGTGCTAATACACTTGTGAAAGGTATGAATCTACCCCCTTTTCACAGCTATGGGTAAATAGCAAGACAACCAATCAAGAAGAAGGAAAGCTCTAAATTCAAACTAGCCTGGAGAGGGTTGTCTCCGTCAGGCTATTTGGCCTATACCACTTCTACCCCGGCAGCTCTACATATGGTACCCCTACGACTGTAATGGGCTACGAGACTTTTGTGTTGTACATATAAAAATGATAACATAATTCAAAGAAGAATACGTGAAAATTCTTGCAATTCTAATTCAGATAAGTTCATTATTTCGAATTCCAGGAATTGATTGCAGTAATCACAGAATTTCAAAATAATCTAAAGAAATCATCATTAAGAATATTCCTAAAATAACTCGAATGCTTCGAGATGAGTCTTCAGTGATCTTCAAATAGATAAATATTAGGGTGTGACAAAAATAATGGCCGCTCAAAATGTTGTATTTTGAAAAGCCATTTTAACATAGTATTCACGGTATATATTAGGTTGTTACAAAGATAATGGTCGCTCGAAGTGTTGTATTTTGAAAAGCCATTTTAACATAGTATTCACGATATATAATTAGGTTGTTACAAAAATAATGGCCGCTGGAAGTGTTGCATTTTGAAAAGCTATTTTAACATAGTATTCACGGTATATATTAGGTTGTTACAAAAATAATGGCCGCTCGAAGTGTTGTATTTTGAAAAGCCGTTTTAAAATAGTATTTACTGTATATATTAGGTGAATTTTGGTGTACACTACCGGCCATAATTATTAGGCAACCCCAGCTTAAAAAAATTATGTATTTAATACTATGTTTAGTATTTATTGCCAAGTGGATAATTCTAAATGAAAACAGAATGGTTCTTTTCTTTTGTTAATACTACACAATAACATGTGCATGAAACGACCTGTTCTGGTGTCCAGTTTTTGTGATCTCTTCACCCCATGCTAGTCTCTTCTTCTTATTGGCTGGTCGGAGTAAAGGCTTCCTGGCTGCTTTGTAAAATTTTGCAAAGTAATAATAACAAAAGAACTATTCTATTTTCATTTAGAATTATCCACTTGGCAATAAATACTAAAAATAATATGAAATACATCCATTTTTTTTAAAACACTGGGGTGGCCTAATATGGCCGGTAGTGTAAATAATAACTAATGTGTACTCTTTAATAATTTAACTTATTTTCAGTCAGAAATAATCTTGAAGCATAGAAACCCTTAATTATAAATATGACAGAACATGATCTTTCTTCACTTGTCTTACATAAGTTCAAACTTGCCTTTCAAATTTCTGTCAATACCAACAGAACGTGGAGAGATGGGTCCACTATTGACCGAATAATACGAAGATGGTCCCAGAAATTATGTACTGGTGATGAGAGCCTTGAAGATGAAGAAGGTACTGGACGGTCATGCAGTCTTGACAAAGAAAAATTGCAAGCAGTTGTTGAGCAAAACCCATGTCAAAGTATCTGAGAAATGTCTCAGACACTTGGTGTTAGCACTGTAACAACCTCACGCAATTTGCAGAGTAGTAAGAAGGTGAAAAAGCTCGATTAATGGGTTCCTCTGGATCTCAATGAAAATCAAAAACTTAGGCGATTTGAAATGTGCACGATGCTCTTTCAGCATAACATCAATGATCTTTTCTTGACCGAATAGTCACTTCTGATGAAAAGTGGATCCTTTAGAACAACCGTAAACCAACAGATCAATAGCTTGATCATGATGAGTCCCACAAGCATTTCCCAAAGCCAAAGTTGCATCAGCAAAAGATTATGGTGACTGTCTGGTGGTCTGAAATTGGTGTTATTCACTACAGCTTTCTTGAAGTCATTCAGAGCATTAATACAGAGATCTACTGTAATCAACTTGTTGAAATGCATGCACGCCTGCCAACAATGATACTTGAATTAGAGAATTGACTTGGTTCAATTCTGCTTCACGATAATGAGCGGCCACATGTTGCAAGAATGATGTTGCAAAGACTCACAGACTTGGGATACGAGAGTTTACCAATTCCGTCACATTTTCCTGATCTTTTACCCACTGATTATAGTTTTTAAGGAAATTTTGTAAATGATAAAGATTTTAGGTCCAATCCAGAGGTGGTATTAGCTTTCAAAGATTTTGTTATATCACAGCCAATAACTTTTTATCAACGAGAAATAAATAATCTCGTCTATCAATGACAGAGGTGCAAGGCTCGTATTTTGACTAATTTCAAAATTTTATACAGTTAATTTTTCAAGAATAAAATTATGTTTCTGAAATCGGCCATTATTTTTGTAACAACTTAATAACTTGTAAAAAAATTATAACTCTTTTTCCAAATTCAAGATTGTTCTGAAATCGCTTTAGAAGTATTGAAATCGCTCCGAAGAGAAACAATTCTGTAAATATTCATAATTATTTAATAACTAAAAATATGTCATTGAGAATACTATAGAATTTAAAGCTAGCATATGTGGTGTATATTGCAGGTAAGGTGCAGTGTGTGTTGTTAGGGAAACAATTAAAATGTTTATTTTGAAATGAAGTACATTTCATATGGCACAATGCTAAAAGGAAAGCGGTGAAAGGCTGATCATCAGTGACTATCCTACACCTAGCTAAACTGATTCATTATCCATAGATTTTTACAAGTTACTCAATCACCACAAGAACCCATCAATTTTCACCTAATCTAACGTTTACCAAAATACCACACATTCGCGGAGAACCAATAATATGAAAAGTTGGATATGTGCAATTTTTCATTTTTTATGTTTTTTCCCGATTTCTTCTTTGTTAGACATTATATAAAACTCGACAAAATTCTACAGTGTTCATCGAACCGTAACTCATTCAGATGAATGGTAAGATGCATAATCATCTGCGGAGAGACTTTAAGTTAATGGAGAACATAAGTAAAGATGTAACTGAAGGATGCAGATAATATTTCAAATTATGGCTTATTACAGATAAAAATGAAAATAACCACAGAATTTTTAATAATCAAAATAAATCCTCTTTAAGAAAATGTGTAACTTACAATATTTTAATCATTCCACCCCAGGCGTGGCAATAAAGACGCAAAGAGTTACTTAGTCTGAGAGAATTTAAGAAAAGCAAAACCATATTAAGAACAGAGAGAGAAAAAAAAAAGAACAGGTATTAAGAAGACAGAAGATAACGATTGATATTGCATTTAGTGTTTTGAAGATCGAAGACATCTGGGAAGCCAAAAACTAATAGTGAGTTCTACAAGCAAAAGGTGCGGAAGGAAGGGAAGAAACTCCTAGAAGAGGACTTACGGTTAGAGCTAACTTTTTCAAATGTACGATATTTGAGGCGTAGTTCATTTAATGAGTTAAAGGCTGTTAATGTGGGCCCGGTATGTCTTCTCGTATACATCCCCAAAATGTATCAACCACCACGTAACTCTGATCGCATCCACTGTTTGTTCTCCGTAAATATTCAGTGTCTCAGCTGCGATCTGTAGAAAAGCAAAACAAAAAATTGGTTGGCAACGAAAAGGCTCAACATCTGGCATACCAACAACATCTGTTTCAAAGGACGTTCAATAAGATAATAAAATAGAAAGGTTTGATTTAGGATTGAAGTTATTTTTTTACTGCTGAAAGCGTTTTAATTTTATGATGTGGCGATGATACAGGGTTTAGATTTGGTAGCATTATTTTTTTTTTTATAAGCGTTTCACCCCGAGCAAGGCATGTCACTGCCACTACTGCGCAGGGGGCTACGTAGAGTGGAGAAAGGATGATTAAATATAGGAAATGTCAGAGGGTGGGTGATAGGCGGGTAAGGATACCGAGAATGAGGGTTGGGTAGATGAGAGTGTTCTGAGAATAATTGGGAGTTAGTGTGATAGGAGGTGTCTATTGACCCTACATTTAAACACCTGGAGATTGTAACTGTCGGGAAAGCAGACTTGTGGAAGGGAGTTCCACAGGCGGGAAGCGCGAGAAAAGAAGCTCTTGGAGTAGAATTTACGGTTACATCTTATTTGTTTAACTGTAAAAGAGTGGGACCTAGTTGCTAATCTAGTATCTCGCGTAAATTCGTGCTTAGGCGGCACCAGTGATCTAAGCTCATCGGAGCAGTAGCCATGAAAGTACTTGTAGAAGAGGCACAGGGAAGCCACATCACGCCAGTGAGAGAGCGGCTGCAGCCGGTCTGCCAAGTCAGTATCAACCACGTTACAGATCCTCCTTTGTATTTAGACAATAAGTTTTGTTTAGTTCAGATCTTTGTTGTTGAACACGCGTTTGATGAGCTTTCCAAATGCCTTGAGTTCTACATCCTTTTCAGAGTTGCAAGTGTTTAATAAAAGCCAGCCTAGATTTGAAAAATACTCGATTTGTTCTAGAAATGTATCACAGTTGATTTTATCAAAATCTGGTAAGATAGTTAATATATATTGTTGTGGGGTTCTCCAATTAAAAGAGTCTATGTTGGATTCTTCCGGCTACCATAAAATTAGTAGGAGAGGTGTCTTTGGGGAAAATAGTTGACTTTATTGAATGCTGGACAACCGACACACGCACTCGCCGTGTAATATTCTTCTGTTGTATTTACTGTTAAATATACAATATTTCTATAACACGTTTTGTTATTTCTTAAAATCTTTACTTAGTCACAACACACACACACACACACACACACACACACACACACACACATATATATATATATATATATATATATACCGAACGCCCATAGCCCAGGGGGAGAGTCGCCGACTGACGCCATTTCGGTTGGGTTTCAATCCTGGGTAAAAACGTAATCGGAGTCTAACGGTACTGATGAGCTGTGATACGGCGAAACACATCTGTCTGCGGATGACAATATATATATATATATATATATATATATATATATATATATATATATATACAGTGTGTCCATAAGGTCCGTGAGCAGTTTAAAAATTTATAACTTTATTTATATTTGTCATAGAAATAATCTGTAAAACATTTCATAAAGTTTAATGTACCTGGTTTTAAGTATAGTTATTCAATAATTCTTTACCACAAAATTTGCAACAATTTTTAGATAAGTAAGCAGATGGATCGGAAGGGGTGTACAATTTTATTGACCACCACGTTCGCCAGATTTGACTCCATTAGATTTTTTCATGTGAAAACAGTTGTGTATGCAACCAAACCTCATTCATTAGAAGATTTGAAAGCTAAAATAAGTAATGTGATTTTAGGCATCACTGTAAATAAGTTGGTTTTTGTGAACTGCAAAATCTTATTACCCTTTGTATTGCTAATGATGGAGGACATGTGAAAACTTAAATAAAATAAAATAAAACCTTAAAAAGTATAAATTTATTTCTTTCTAATCTATTTTACAAATTATTTCTATCGCAAATTCAAATATAGTTATATATTTCTTAAAGTGCACAGGAACTTTATGGATACCCTATATATATATATATATATATATATATATATATATATATATATATTCAAGTGCACGTATATATATTTTTTGGGAGTGTTAATAAAACAGTGCTTGATATAACAGTGTTATAAAGTATATATTAATAAATATATGTGAAATGTGGATGTATATAAATATATATGTGTGTATATATATATGCAATATATTGTTGACATCACTACACTATTTGAATACACCAACCAAATGCGTATGTATGTGCGCAACGGCACCTATATACATATATATTCCAAGCCCCATACGGTTCACATATAGTTATGTTTGTGTGAACCCCTGTGGGCGGGCTCGCGCGTGTGTGTGTCTTTGCGCAAGTCAGTGTGCATATATGTCTGCGTTTATCACAACGACAAATTTTCCTCCCAATTTTCCCCCCCACTTACACAAAAATACACCAATATACGCAGCCCTACATATAGCCAATTTAAAAAAAAATGAATCAGTTTGTCTGACGATCGCAAGAGCGTGAAACCTAGGGTCACAAACTCACACCTATCTATATGAATATTAATAAATATACATATTATCGGACGTCTTTAAAAATAATATTAGTAAAATAAAGAAAATCATCCTGGAAAGAGCGTGATAATTCACGAAAAATATTTTAGGAACCAACCATTGGCAAAACATGGGCGAAGCTATAGAACGGTTCACAATTTTTTTTTTTAATCATATCACCCCGAGCAAGGCGGTAAAACCACTGATGTGCAGGGGGCTACGTAAGAGTGAAAAGATTGGAAAAGAGAAAGCCAGAAACCACATCCTAAAGCGGGAACAAGGGATGAGCCTCTACAACTGTACAATAGACGTGGGTGGAGTGTGAACCAGGCGATAGTTTAGTCTATCTACCCCAATTGAGAGAAAAAAAATGAAAAAGAAAAAAGAAAAGAAAAGTGAAAAGATTGGAAAAGAGAAAGCCGGAAACCACATCCTGAACAGGGAACAATGGATGAGCCTCTACACTTGTACAATAGACCTGGGTGACGTGTGAACCGGGCGATAGTTTAGTCTATCTACTCCAATTGAGAAAAAAAATGAAAAAGAACAAAAAAGAAAAGAGTAAAAAGATTGGAAAAGAGAAAGCCGGAAACCACATCCTGAACAGGGAACAAGGGATGAACCTCTAAAAAAAGAAGACAGAAGACATATTTATACAGTTTGTTACTTTTGACTTTTACTCGTCAATCACCAAAAATCTGCTAACAGCTACCGAAATTTAGGCCCAAATTGCTGTCTCATTAATGACGGCGACACAAATATAATTAAACAAGCACAAAAACCTATATTCATGATGGTTGCTTGTGGAAGAAAATATATAACCAGGATTTAAGCATTGCTATATGTGCATATGACTCTTTGGAGGCTTGTAAATTAGTTGGTATACCATGACTATGAAGAGTAAGGTTAATCTTCGAAAAAAAAATACTGGACTATATAGAGACGACGGAATAATGCTCTTCCGCAAAAAAGGTTTATAAATCGAAGAAAGGACTTGATAAAATTTTGCATTAAATATTACTACCATCTTTCAAACCAAAGTGATCAACTCCCACGATGTAACTTTTTACTTGAATAATGGCCAGTATAAACCAAATACCAAAGATTCATAAAACCACAAATACGTCAACAAAAGATTTAACCACTACCATAAAATTCTAGAGAATTTACATAAATCAATCCAGTTTAGATTATCTACCGATGCTAGTAATAAGGGATTTTTTGCGGTCCTGGGCATGACGGTAAACTGCATCCGGCAGCAAGACTTCTGATTGGGAGGTTGTGAGGTGCATGGAACCACCTCTTAATTGCTGTTGTTCCCAGGTCCACTCTGACCCGAAGTGGTAGCACCTGTTAGGGTCCCAGCTTTGGGAAAATAGTTAACTCCCAAAATAGTTAACTCCCAAACTAGGGCCAAACACCATGAAAGTATGAAAATAGACTTTTATAGAAAAATATACTTTTTTGAAGGAAAAATATTACCAACAATACATTTTTGAAGAAAAAAATTATTGCCATAGCACATTTTTGAAGGAAAAAAATTATTCTCAACAAAACATTTTTGAATACAAAATTAGAATACATTTTCAGTTTTCTAAAATAAATATAAAAACAAAAACATTTCATTAAAATCTGACTAAATCAACCTTCTCACTATAACTGAACATTAAAAAAACCTTAAGACCCCACTTTTTTGGCATTAAATAAAAAGGTTGAAATGCCGTTAAGTCAAACTCAAACTTAGAACTTAGACATTTTTTGCGAACAGCAAAATAAAATATATAAGAGCGTAAAAAAGTAACCAAAATGTAAGTTTAGAAAAAAACAAAGAAGTCAAAACTAAACCGAAACAACGTAAACGCAACATAATATAGTTTAACGTACCTTTTAGTCGTAATGTCATCACAAATGTCGAAAGGATTTTCCTTAATTTAATTCGCAAGAATTTCAAACATTCGCCTACGCTAGGAAAGATTTCCAACAAAGATAATGTGAGCTGTAGTTGCGTTAAGAACGTCGATAAATATATATCGCAACATAACAATATGATATTATTTTAACCGTTTGTGATTAGATATTCTCTTTGTAATCAAACAGAATATTCATTTCTACCGGTCTGATTATTTACGATAAATTTTTGTTACGAAAATGTGTGTCATTCGGCAGAGTTCGAATCTGCGACCCCTATCCACATAGGAGAAGCCACCATGTGATCTGGCGCATCTTAGACCAATTGACCACGAATGATACCATTATCGAAAAGTAGTCAAATCAAGCCTATATAACACAATGGTATCATTCGTGGTCGAGTGGTCTAAGACGTGCCAGATTAATTGGTGGCTTCTCCTATATGGACAGGGTTCGCAGGTACGAATGACACACATTTTCGTATCGATTAAAAATGTTCAAACAAACAATTTCAATCTGTCGGTTGTTAAACCGTTCGTCAATCTTCAGGATTTTCATATTGATAATAAATAAACAATTATCCTATACGCAAAACAATAGTAAGTCGACTATAAAAAAATGTGATGGCCGAAAAAATAAAACCTGTCCACTAAACAGCCAGTGCATGACGAAAGATACTATTTACTGAGCAATCATCCATTCGGATAGCGGTAATAAATTTTATTTTGGCTCAAGTGAAAACCAATGCAAATCCCGTTACTACAACCATCAAATGACTTTAAATAGTAAAAGTGCTGCCATCTTAAATGTTTCTGGTAGTTAAAAAAACAACAAAAACTCAATTATTATCTGAGATATCATCGCAAAAACCAAATCTTATAATGGACAAGGAAATAGATATAATGTATACTTTTTAGAAAAACTTGTAATCTTAAAAGACTTAAATAACCGTAATTTAAGAAACAAAAGAAGAGAATTGATGATTAACATTATTTAAATAAATATCTGCTTGAATAAGTTAATCCGGATTATTATAGATTCTTCTATGTAGATATGTTTACATTATTATTATTATGATAAAAATATTAATAATTATAATAATAATTTATTTTGTTTTCGCATAAACAAAAAGTTATATGTAATCCCCTCCCTCAGTCTGATGGGTAAAAACGTATAATCTCTGCCTTAAACATATTCTACCTATTAATTTAACTTTTGAGATTTTATTTTTCAATTTCAGGTTTAAGATGTTGTCCAAATTACATGAAATTATATGATTAAAAAATACCATCCCAGCATTATAATATATGACTAATTATGATAATAATTATATAATATATAATAATATATATCTTATAATATATAATAATATATATCTTATAATATATGATAATATATATCTTATAATATATGACTATCATGAACGAGGCGAGAAACACAAATTCAAATTCCAGAACGATCAGTTCTTAATGTGCCTCTGATGACTGTATAGGGTATGAAAAACTCGTACTATAGACGTAGGATAATAAGCTTATTTATTAATGTATATATATATATATATATATATATATATATATATATATATATATATATATTGTGTGTATTTTGGCAGCATTTTTTCATTAATGCAGGTTTCATTGAATAATATAGACAAGTTTTGTCTATTAATTTTGTGTAGGATCCGTTCATACCGTCTGATATACTTGATGGTGATGTCATTGAAAGAAAACAAAAAATCACAGTATTTGTTGAATTTTTTATCGGGTCTAAGCTTTCGGCTCACATAAGCCATTATCAAAGAGTAAATGTTAACACACAGTAAACATAGAACATTTAAGCTATTAACAATAAAGATAATTGAATTGAAAATGGACTTATATTTTCAATTCAATTATCTTTATTGTTAATAGCTTAAATGTTCTATGTTTACTGTGTGTTATTATTTACTCTTTGATAATGGCTTATGTGAGCCGAAAGCTTAGACCTGATAAAAAATTCAACAAATACTGTGATTTTTTGTTTTCTTTCAATGACATCACCATCAAGTATATCAGACGGTATGAACGGATCCTACACAAAATTAATAGACAAAACTTGTCTATATTATTCAATGAAACCTGCATTAATATATATATATATATATATATATATATATATATATATATATATATATATATATATATATATATATATATATATATATATATATAAGCTTATATATAGAGAGAGAGATGAATAAAGACAGAAGAAACACTTATCTTAACCATCACTTTCCGTCCTCGGATAAACTTTATCAAGGTAAGTATATATATATATATATATATATATATATATATATATATATATATATATATATATATCTATATATATATATATAAGTTGAATATATGGATCGGAACCGACAAGATGAATAGGATAAATAAAGAACAAGTAGGAAAAAATTGCCTTTAATCTAACATGTTTCACTCATAACAAGCTTCTTCAGAGATTTAATTAGGACGCTTAAAAAGAGGATTTAATAAGGATTTAATAAGGAGAATTAATAATTCGTACTTATTAAATCTCTGAATAAGCATGTGATAAGTGAAACAAATTAGATTAAAGACACTTTTTTCGTACTTGTTCTTTATTCATTCCATTCATATATATATGTGTATATATATATATATATATATATATATATATATATATATATATATATAATTAGTTTTGGGGCATAATTGAATTAAACTAGTACTTAGTTGTTTTAAGAAGTGTTCAATACATTTATATTGTAGAACTTTTGAATATTATTTTATTTGGAAATGTGTTATATCCGCAACTTACGTTTCAACCGTTTGGTATCTTCAGGCGATTTATAAAAAAAAAAATGATTTTCCGTTTTTGAAACGTACAAACAGGCATTTTTACGAACACACGACTGGAATTTTTAAACAACTCAAAATTTTCAAAATTTTTGTGTGATATGTATTGAAAGGCGTAATTATATGTGGACATATACGGAAGTAACTCATTTCCAAATGAAAAATATATGTATGTATATATGTTTATATTGATAAATGTTTAATAAAAGGCTACCTTGATAGGGGAAATGCATTACTTGTATCACAGATGGTCATATTACAATCTGGTGCGATACTATTTTGGGATGGCTATGCAAGACCTTGCTTTTCTTAATTTTTACTTTAAGAGCAAAAATTAGTAGAATATGAGAAAATTATTCACACACTTTTGGAGTTACTCTTTTCAATAACAGGGGTATATTTGCTATTTTATTCACAACGAGTTAGCAGTTACTACTTTCTAATCACTTCAAGGCCAAAAATCAGAATATGATTTCTCAAAACTCTAGAACCCCGACGTTGCAACCACTTTTGATACCAAAACAAGTCAGGAACTTATTTCTAATCGAGTTTACGACCAATCTGCTGAGAAACATTGATGAAATTGTCACAGAAACTGGAAACAATGAGCTCAGCTTCACTAAAACTAAGAATGAGGATTGGGTTGATGAAATCAATATTGAAATCAACGACCTGATTTAGGCAAAAAAGAAGGCTCGTCTTACTCATGACCAAAACCGAAGGTCCCGTCTCAATAAGAAGCATTTCCAGAAGCTAAAACAGGTTTTATGTATTCGTTTACTACTGAATAAAATTTCGACCACGATTGTATTTGAATTTTCGTTCCACGATTTAAAAAAAGAAGAAGAAATATAAATATTGTTTTTTAAATTTCAGGGTGCGGAAAAACCCATGTTCAGACGAGATTTTGTTTTGACAAACAGAGTTAAAAAAAAAATGTCAGCATTCGAAATTTAACCAAATGCAACGAAAGTGACATGTGTCAAGCGGGGTTCGCCAAATGAATAGATTCAGATAAGTTCAGTTCAGAGAACCAAGCAGCCACCAACTCACGTGAGCGCCTGCTTACCTCCGACCAACCCTTCTACTCTACTCCGCAACCAATTCACCGAAGAAAAGAATCTATTGTATATTTTTATGTATCCGTATGGGCGTTTTTATCACCAAAGCTGGTAAGATAGTCAATGTTTGTTCAAATTTATTCTTCATCGAATTAATATACAGCACATCAATGTCAAACAAAAACAAGAAAACTGAAGATTGTGTGATGGCAACAAAAGTAGTCAAACTTCAAAACCATGCAGGTGCACATGATCTCAGAAATGTCGATGCTGGAACGAAACAGCCATTTAGACTAATACGATCATCAGCTGGACTCCTTCTAGAGGCTGATAACACAAACATCCTAATTGATCCACGAGACATACACCTACGCACGAAGGGATATTTTTCCACCCTTCTAAATAGAAACTTGACCAGATCTGAGGATTTCCTGAGAAGCGCTCTAAATCCTCCTCTTCAGCTATGGATGAATGTGAGATCTATTTTTCAAGATTTCAAGTAAACTATGGAGTAAATGAGATCAGAGATTTCCCCAAGCCCAGACAATATATCTTTTAAATTGATAAAACATGGTAGTTTACCTCTGCAAACCCGCATTCTTGCCCTTATTTTGAAGCTATAGGAATCTAAACAATTTCCGGAAGTACTGAAAAATGCATTTATCATAACGATCTTCAAAAAAAAACTGAAAAGGCCGTGTGAACTCTAGAGAAATATAATTTATCTTCATTACTAGAAAAATCTTTTCCAGGATTCTTCTAAGTCGGCACCAGGTTATTACCAAAAAGATCATACCAGAATCTCAATGAAGGTATATTCGACATGATTTTCCGTGCATGGCAACTCCAGGAGAAAATCAGGGAGCAAAAAAGAAAGAAAAAATTCTTGTTTTCCATGCCTTAGAAAAAGCCTTTGGTAGCGGCTTAAGAGCTGCTCTGATGAAAGATCTTCACCATTTGGAATGCTCCGAGCACTTTATCTCTTTGGTTCAAGAAATGCATGATAATATGTCTGAACAATTTTTCTACAAAACGTGTTGTCATAAAAATTTCCAATCACGCGCAAACTAGAATAAGGATGTGTCTTGGTACCTACGTTTTTCTCCTTTTATCTGGCTACAATATTTTACAAACATCCAGGAACTGACATCACATGTCGATATGATAGAAGACTTTTCAACCTTAACACACTTCGATCTAAATAGCTAACATGCACACAAAACGTCTCAGAACATCTATCTATCTATCTATCTATCTATCTATCTATCTATCTATCTATCTATCTATCTATCTATCTATCTATCCCATCTATCATAGTCTGTTCTATCTATCTATCTATCTATCTATCTATCTATCTATCTATCTATCTATCCCAGTCTGTTCATATCTATCTATCTATCTATCTATCTATCTATCTATCTATCTATCTATCTATCTATCATATCTATCCCATCTATCTATCTATCTATCTATCTATCTATCTATCTATCTATCTATCCCAGTCTGTTCATATCTATCTATCTATCCCTATCTATCTATCTATCTATCTATCTATCTATCTATCTATCTATCCCAGTCTGTTCTATCTATCTATCCCATCTATCTATCTATCTATCTATCTATCTATCTATCTATCTATCTATCTATCTATCTATCTATCTAGTCTATATCTATCTATCTATCTATCTATCTATCTATCTATCTATCTATCTATCTATCTATCTATCCCAGTCTGTTCATATCTATCTATCTATCTATCTATCTATCTATCTATCTATCTATCTATCTATCTATCTATCTATCTATCTATCTAGTCTGTTCTATCTATCTATCTATCTATCTATCTATCTATCTATCTATCTATATCTAGTCTGTTCATATCTATCTATCTATCTATCTATCTATCTATCTATCTATCTATCATGGTGCTCTATCTACATTGGAATGAACTCTTCCTCCTTCATAAATACTAACCTGTGAGACTTCCTAAAGGAGGCAGTCGAGACGCAGTTTAACTAGACAGTTGGATGGACACTTCTATCTGCTGACTAATAACACTCTTATTTTCTATATATGTTCTGCTATTCCAATATATTAGTTCAACTTACCTTCTTCTTTGCGTGTATTTCTTCCTGGCCTTAATAAGTCACAACACTATCTCAGTTTTTTTATTATCTATCTATCTATCTATCTATCTATCTATCTATCTATCTATCTATCTCATTTTGTTCATATCTATCTATCTATCTATCTATCTATCTATCTATCTGAATAAAGATGAAAACAAAATTTTTTTACCAACTTGTTTTGTTTTCTGATAGACTTTACTAAGCCAGCTGTAAGGATTTTATATTGCAGAAGAATTTATAAACAGAAATAAAACGTCGTTAGGTTTTCAAAGTTTTTAAATTGAAGAACACTCATAAAGGTAAATTATTGTTGCGGCCTGTTAGGGTCAAGAAGAAAGACACGAAAAGGAGAAGGTAGGTGGAACCAGTCTATTGGAAGAACAGAACATATCTACAAAATAAGAGTCTTATTAATCAGCAGATAGAAGTGTCCGAACTGTCAAGTTACACTGGGTCTTGACTGCCTCTTAGGAAGTTTCGTAGATTAGTATTTATGAAGGAGGAAGAGTTCATTCCAATGTAAATAGGGCACCATAACAATTATGCTTCCTTTTGTATTTATTCATATTGTCGGATATATTTTCATTTATATAACGTTTGCACACACACACACACACACACACACACACACACACACACACACACACACACGAAAAAACACTCAGAACGAGCCGAGTAGGCATTTTACTCGAGTACTTAAAATTCTCGTACCCTTGAGAAAGGTATGTGTCCATCTTTTCTTCCTTTAGCTGTAGATAAGATAAGAGGGCAGACTTTAGCCTTGGCTGGTAACTAGTCTAAGTTAGGGACAATTCTGAATTCAAAACATGAGGAAGGCTGTTTGAAAACCTCATAACACCCTATATGCACCTATTCTCTGTATTTAGTTCTTTCGAAATGTGCGAATAATTCTGCATATGTTTTCACCATTAAAATCAAACCATGCATACACAAATAAATGTACACACACACACACACACACACACACACACACATATATATATATATATATATATATATATATATATATATATCACCGGCCATAATTATTAGGCTACCCCAGTTTTTAAAAGAAATGATGTATTTCATACTAATTTTAATGGATAAGTGTAAATAAAAAATAGAATGGTTCTTTTGTTATTATTACTTTGCAAAATTTTACAAGGCAAGGAAGCAAAGATGAACTCGCCCGAAATTTTCTTCATTCTTTCATTGATGAAACTGCAATATAGGTAATTATTAAATTTTATAAATTCATTTGATGCACATATTATAGTGCAGTTTTAACAAAAGAACCATTCTATTTTCATTTACAATTATTCACTTGGCAATAAATACTAAAAATAGAATGAAATACATATTTTTTTTAAAACAATGGGGTAGCCTGATAATTATGGCCGGTAGTATATATATATATATATATGAGAACAGCGTTTTTACAGATGCCGTCTCATTAACTGTATATCGTTGAAGTAATTGTCAACTTGTAAGCAAACATGGGAAAAGAATTTGCGTGCTTTGAAGCATATGTGTTATCCAAAGGTGGTTCTTTTTCTCAGGATTTATTCGATGAAATTGAGTGACGTCATCTTCAGGCTGCTTTTTAAACTCTTAGATTTTGGTGCACATCATTCATAAATGTTTTTAGCTGGTCTTGAAAGTTATTCAAAACTCTTTTTTGTTTTTTGGCTGGATTTTTAGTGAAAAAAGCGCCGAACCATAAAAAGAACAATGAAAACTGACATTGAAAACATGTATAAAAAACATGATGAATGCGATATCATTTGTTCATAGAATGATTATCTTTGATGCTGAGCTAAGCATTTAGAAACAGGTTCCTTGTTTTATTTTAACATTTGCCCAGTTCAAGGCTCAAGAACCACTTATCATAGAGAGTTACTGAGGGATGACATTGATATGAACCGAAGAGTAAAGATTAGGTAGCGCCAGTTTTAACAGCTAGACTTTATTTTTAGTCTGATCTGTCCCTTGTAAAGATAACTTTTAGTGGGTCACAAATGTTATACGACCTAATCCAAGGTTACGTAACATGCACAAAATTTGAATATTCTCATTTCACTTTCAGACCCATCGAGAGTATTAATATCATTTAGAGTATAACGGTTCACCAGACTTGAGGCAATAATAGCCAACAACATTGAATCAGCAATCTCAAGCTTCTTGAAAAGATTTAGGCGAATAGCCTTTCCAGTACGACTTAGGAGGGACTGGCCGAGGATATTCATCATCATGTCATCTGCAACATGTGGCCTTTTAGATCTGATTTGAGTCCTCCGACTACTAGGTATGGGGCGTTGTCGAGAGAGAGACTCGTTTTCCGAGTAACAAGAACGTGTTATACTAGATGCGATATATAAAATGATTGAGAAACACTTGAGTCGTCTTCGCAGTTGCTTTTTTGATCGCATAGACGACGTCTGATTTGTGGTTGTGCTATTGAATAAACATTTCCGGTTAAGTTTTTCTATTGAATTATTTATTTATCTTTATATCATAATTTGTCCTCAGTTACCTGGGGTATCATTAATTGATAAAAAATCAGAATATATAGACATCGTTGTATATATATATATATATATATATATATATATATATATATATATTAATACAGATTTCATTGAATAATATAGACAAGTTCTGTCTATTTTGTTACACAAAATAGACAGAACTTTTCTATATTATTCAATGAAACCTGTATTAATGAAAAAATGCTGCCAAAATACACACACAATATATATATATATATATATATATATATATATATATATATATATATATATATTGTTAAATCTACTGCTAAGAAGTTTGGGTCACTATGCCGATCCAGGATGTTTTTTTCGCCTGAATCCATCCTGCATATATACAAGTCAACCATCCGTCCGTACATGGAGTACTGCTGCCATTTATGGTCAGGCGCCCCTGCCGTTCTCCTCAGTGTTCTCGACAGGCTCCAAAGGAGAGTCTGTAATGTGATAGGTATTGATCTGGCGGCTCGATTGCAGCCACTTCCCCACCGTCGAAATGTGGCCTGCCTTTGTCTCTTCTATAAATACTTTCATGGCTTCAGCTCGGACGAACTTAAGTCACTGGTGCCTCCTCAACAGGTGTTTACTCGTGCAACCAGATTGGCAACTGGGTCCCACCCATTCACAGTTAGGTTAGCCAAATGCAGACGACAATTCTACTCCTGCAGCTTCTTCGCTCGCACTTCCCGCCTGTGGAACTCACTCCCATATTCTTGCTTTCCTGACGGCTACAACCCCCAGAAATTTAAATGCAATGTCAATACTCATCTATTAACCACTGGACTCTAGCTCTCTCCCCACCCCCGTATATCCTTCCCTTTCTCTCCACCTATGTATCTGTCATTGCACCTGCATTCTCAGCTTTCTATTGCTCCTTTCTATCTAGTTTGTACTCCTCACTCTTTTCTAATTAATCTTTTTACAGTTATGTAGCCCCCAGCTCATCAGTGGCATTTCTGCCTTGCTCGGGGTGAAATGATTAAAAAAAATATAAGAGACAATGAATGTCTATTATGTTTAATCATGAGCCATTCTAAACGTCGTATTTTGGCTTTAATTTCAGTTAAAAATAAAGACAAAAATTCTCCAACATTTAGATAATTTTTTAGTAATTTGGTTCTAAGCTTTCGGCTAACATGATCCATCTTCAGAGAGGTTATTAAAATGGTAACACAATAACATCCACCATCACCGACGATTTTATTTTGTGTTGACATAAAACTACGCTAGGCAACGGCAATAGTTACCAAAAATAGCAAACGCAGTTCGCAGATTTGCAATGCGGTTCTATGACGTCACACCGCGTGATAGCGCGAAATGACAGCAGAACCATGTATTCAAATGCAATGTAATGTGTTATGACCAGATTTAGACGTGATTTTATTAAGTGTGGGTTGTTTGGATTTATTGTACATGGCCTCCAATATCTGAAGGTTCTTTTTACTGTGTGCATGAGTAAGGATTAAGGATTATTGTATTGTTGACTAAAATCTGTCTGATATTACCTACATGTTTATGTTTTTCTGAGAAATGTTGTTCAATTGTACTCTGATCAGAAAGGTGACATGTAAGTCTACGGGAGAGCGCGGTTGTAGTAAAACCAATATATGTACTGGGTTTATTATTAGTACCAGAGATACAATCTCTGAATGGGCATGTAAATTGGTACACTACATTGGTTTTTTAAAATAATTTAGTTTAGTGCTTGTACGGTTATTAGAGAGTATGACGTCAATTGTTTTGAATTGAGAGCCGAAATCTTAGAACCAAATTAATAAGAAATTATCCAAATGTTGGAAAAATTTTGTCTTTATTTTCAACTGAAATTAAAGCCAAAATACGAGGGGGCACCAGGGTGCTAAGCTCATCTGAGCAGAAGCCGTGAAAGTATTTGTAGAAGAGACAGAGGGAAGCCACATTACGTTGGTGAGAAAGTGATTGGAGCTGAGCTACCAGGTTGTGATCAATAACATTGCAGATTCTCCGTTGGGTCCTGTCAAGAAGCCCGAGATGAATAACAGATGTGACAGCAGTATTCATTGTACGGGCGGATCGCAAATTTATATATGTGTGGGATGGATTCAGATGGGAAAAAATTATTGCCCCTACACAATGAACCGACCTTCCCAACAACAGATTTAGGTATGGATTCAATGTAGTCATTTTACTTGAAATCGGCTGAGAGGGTTAGGCTGAGGAGGTGCAGTGTTTTGCATTCAGGGAGACTAGCCTGATCCATGCTGATGTAGCGATTGCTTATGGTGGTTAAAAAATAGTTGCTTCGTTTTGAAAACATTAAAATTCAGTAGCCATTTCTTACTCAGTTCACCACAGATTAGAGGTCGTTTTCAAGATCAGCAGCGAGGTTCGCTTTGTCGGCATCAGTATATTTCTTATCAAGGCGGGAGTAAATGGTGGTGTCGTCGGCATAGAAACCTACTTGCGATCTGATTACACCAGGGAGATCGTTGATGATGATGCGAAAAAGCAAAGAACCCATAATAGAGCCTCCAGGGACACCCTCGTTCGTAGTGGCATGTCCGTTCAATGCTACCTTCATTACGCGATTTGAAAGGAAAGACTGGATTAAATCAAATAATCGTCCAGTTTGATACCATAGCCCTGTAGCTTGCGTAGAAGGCCATTATTGGAGTTTTCCTCCCCAATTTACTACTAGTCATTTGGTTGAAACGGGGTGTGTACCAAATAATATTTCTATTCCTATCTTTTATTCGGGGTTGCTTTTCTCTTTTACATATTTAATATTTGGGTTTTTATAGCCACTATTTTTAAGGCAGCGTTATAAAAAAAAGCACTTGTTCCGGACATTTCGTTGAAAAATACTTTTAAATAAAACGAAGAAAACGTGTTTCATGAATCGTTTCAGTTTATTACACATTAGCAAACGCCATTGACGCTTGAGAAGGCATTAGGTATCAAATGTAAAGAAAGTATTGAATGAGAGAAGAAAAAAACAGGCTAAAAGTGAGGCTAAAAAAGAAAGAAACAAGAAAGAAAGCGAGAAAAAGTAAAAAGAAGGAAAGACAATAGAAAAGAAAAGAAAGAGTAAAAAATAGTCAGTATAGAAAAAAAAACGAAGAAAAGGAAATAATAATCAAAGACTGAATGAAATGAGGGAAGGACAAAACAAACAGAAAACGAATTGCATTCACATGACTGATTCAGGAAATTGATAAAGTTTTCAACTGAATGATTCACAAGTCCAATGAATGAGAATTCATCTAATCTCCCGAATCGTAAATCTCTGTTGTCGTGTTGACTTCCTACTCTCGTTTTTATTCTCGTTCCTAGACGAGTTCTCCTTTACATTCCGATTTCCCGCCCTAATTTGTTGTACTGCTTGATAAGACAAAGGTCAATGAAATTGCAAAAAGAAATATTTCACTTTACTTATTTGCATGTTATTATTTGTTTATCCACAATTATAATGATATCCAGAAAACACTGATTTGAAATTCCTCGGTCTTTATCGATGATGTTTTCTTGGTCAGACTTTAAACACTTCACTTAGACTTTGAATGCTGCATCGGCTTTCGAATCTACAAAATCTGGATTCAAATTACTTATTTTATAATCGTTTCACCCCAAGCAAGGCAATACTGCCACTGGTGCGCAGGGGGGTTTACATTGAGAAGAGAAGAAAGACAGAAAAGAAAAATGTACAAGTGATGTTGTAGAAAGGGTAAGAGAGAGGTGGGAGTCACGAAGATAGAAGATGGCAATTGACGTTTCATTTAAACTGTTGGAGATTGTAACTATCAGGGAAGCAAGTATGGGGAGGGGAGTTCTACAGGTATGGAGAGAAAAGTTCTGCAGGTAAGAAGTGAGAGGAAAAGAATTGATGGAATAGAACTGGCGTTTACATTTTTCTATTTTGACGGTAAAAGGGTGGGACCTAGTTGCCAATCTAATTGCATGGATAAATTCATAATGGCGGGTCATCAGGGAATAAAGCCTGCCAGATCAGAAGCCGGGAAAATACTTGTACGAAAAACAAAATGAAGCCACATTCCGTTGGTAAGAAAATAGCTAAAGGCGAGCAGCCAAATAGGGACAGATTACATTGCAGAGCCTACTTTGGATGAAAAGCAGGAGCACCTGATCAGATATGGCAACAGTATTCAATGCAAATAGTATATTTATAAATGTACAAGATTAATTCTAACGAGAAAAACTTCCTGGCTCGACATAGCGACCCAACATTCTTAGCAATAGATGTAGCTATTGATTCAATGTATTCATTCCACTTGAGATCGGCTGAGAGAGTGAGACCTAGGAGGTACAGTATATTGCTTTCGGGGAGACTAGAGTGATCCATATTAATAAAAGCTTCCCTGTGGTGGCTAAAGAAGAACAGATTCGTTTTGTGAACATTAAAATTTGCGAACAATTTCTTAACTCAATCCATCACAGATTGTAGGTTCTATCTAAGAGCAGAGGCTAGATCTACTTTGTCAGCCTAGGCAGATGTTTTATTGAGACAGGGTGGTATAATCTCCATTGATGCCAACTTGGGAACTGACTACACCAGGAAGATAATTGAATGTCAGGAATAGCGTAGGACCAAGAATAGAGCCTTGAGGGACACCCGCGTTCACATGAAAGGGTTTGGAAGTATGCCTATTCAGAACTACCTTCATTTCATTATTTGACAGGAACGATTAGATTAAATCGAACAATCGTCGTGTTATATCATAGCCCTGTAACTTGTGTAACCCGTAATTGCCCTGCTTAAGATACTTATGTAACACGTAATTGCCTTGTTTAAGATTGCCTTTTAATATTGCATGTGAAAAAAAAAAAACGAAATGTAATCCTAAGTTTAATATGACGGAGCAAAAGAAATTATTATTGGTGGCATTCTTGAAAATCGCAATATGAGTCGAGTTGAAAAAACAGAGGATTTGTTACAAAACTTGTAAAATCTGAAAAAAAATACTAGCTGGAAATCGAAGAGAATAGAAAGGAAAATATATTTTCGCATTGTTTATTCGAAAGTGGATCAGAAGCCTCAGTTTTTTTTCGGCCGGTGGTAGTGAAAAATAGCGGTAGTCAAAACAAGACTGTCAAAGCTTTTGATGGGGTTAGGGTAAAGTCAGACCCTTAGTTCCCGAATTTGATGCACTTATTAATATTAAATTAAGAAGTGTGTATATAAAATCATTTTTTCATCGAATTCTTAGTACTATCAATATAAATGTTTATATTACCAGGGTTTTCCGTAGAAGAGATAGTGCATTGATAAACAATAGATTCTGTAAGGTATATATGACATTCAAATGTAAATCAGTTTCACAACAACGAGTCAACATTGCCTGAGGTAAAATCTCGAAACAGACAAAAAATTGCGTGTCGCAATGGAAATTAAATTAATTTTAAATACAAAACAAATTTAATTATAATATATATATATATATATATATTTAAGAGAAAACTTTTAATTTTTAGACTCCAATTTCTTTTACCGTTAACTCATATTGTCTCTTTATTTTTTATTTTTTATTTTCTTTTTCTCTCTCTTTTTTTATTCTATCATCTTTTCTTTCTAATTTAAATTTATTCCTCTGCTCCGTTTTTCTTTTTTTCTTCTTCTCTTTTCGTTTATGCTTCAAGATACTTAACCTTTCTTTTTAACGCTCTACCTCTCTCTCTCTCTTTCACTCTCTCTCTCTTTTTCACTCTCTCTCTCTCTCTTTTTCTCTCTCACTCTCTCTTTCTCACCTAACCCACTTTCTTTGCGTTTCTAATCCACAGGTCTGCAACCTAAATGTTAGACGAATGTATCTTCGAACTTTTGTCGACATTGGCCGCTACGCGTGTCATCTGATTTTATGTTGCGTGTATATATGATTGTGTATGAATATGTGTATGTGTTCGCCGAACGAATGTACTTTTCTTAAATTTTCTCTTTTAAGGGAGCGACCGTTATTTTTGTTGGCTTTTTAGTTTTTTTGTGAATCTCATTCGTGTAAAATCCTTTGTTAAATAAAGACGGAAGCCGACGATGGTTCGCCTGAAATAGGCCCACACTTCCGATTCACCATGAAATAACGTGTATGTCTTAGTTTTTCTTAGAAGATATATATATATAATCATTTCACGCCAAGCGAAGCGGGAAGAGGGTTACTCGAACAAAGATCGAGAGAAAAGACTGAGTATAGGGAGGATTGAGGAACAGATAAAAGCTGATCGAGATTCAAGCAGATAGAAGATGGCGATATAGGTTGCGTTTAAATATTTGAAGATTGTAGTTATCAGGGAAGCAAGTAAATGGAAGGGAGTTCCACATTTAGGAAGTGTAAGAAAAGAAACTATTGGAGTAGAAAAGGCGGTTGCATTTGTCTACTTTAACAGTAAACAAGTGAGACTAGACGCCAGTCTAAAAAGCTCATCAGAGCAGTTGCTATGAAAATATTTGTAGAAAAGTCAGAGGGAAGCCACTTCGTATCGGTGAGAATGTAACCCGAAGTCGAAATGCCAAGTTAGGACTGATTAAATTATTGATCATCCTTTAGATTTTGTCGAAAACCTCGAGATGGATAGCAGGAGCACCCGACCAACCAGATATGACAGCAGTATTCAGTGCATGGGGGAATAGTAGATTTGTAAACGCGCAAAATGGTCTCTGAGGCGAAAGGTTTTCTGGCACGACACAGTGATCCATCTTTTCTAGCCCTAGATGCAGCAATTGATTCGATGTGGTCGTTCCACTTAAGTCAATTGAAAACGAGGTGAAGTTTGTGGTTCTTTAGGAGTCTATCATCAGACAGATGCAAGGGAAAAGCAAAGAGATTAGACGATAAGAACAGAAGAACCTGGATTGGCGTACCTGAAGGAGGCTACAACCACCTTTAAATTTGTATTTTTCATTTTTTTTTTACTTTTTTAAGTGCAATCATATCGATTACACCCTAAACTTTCCGAATGAGAAAAAAAACCCCAAAAAATTTGGTAATATTTCAATGTATAAACAATTTTAGAGACGGCACAGTTTTTCATGCAACGTTGTAGTAAATCAATCCTTCATTTTGGAACCACTCACCGATACGACATTATCACCACCTGTAAATTTGTTGATTATCAATATTTTTATACTTTTTTCATTGCAGTCATATCGATTAAACCGTAAACTTTCCGAATGACAAAAAACAAAATTGTAAAAATTTCAACATTTAAACAATTTTTGGCGGGGACTTAGTTTTTCATACAACCTTATAGTAAATAGAACCTGTGCAATTAACTTTTTTGCTTGCGTATATTCAACAACTTAATTCTTTACAAAATGTTTGAATAAATCCATTATTGGAGTTTCCGAGGTAGATGCCATCGTAAAAACTAAAGAAAACTTGAAAAAGACAAAAACAAGAGCAACAACCCGTCCCAAAGAAAACAAAACAAAGCGACCCCAAAGCGAGTGGTTCCAAAATGGAAGATCGATTTACTATAACGTTGTATGAGAAACTGGGCCCCCTAGAATTGTTTAAATATTGACATTTTTACAATTTTCTTTTTATAATCGAAAAATATATGTAATAAACGATAAGACTGCGCTGAAAGAAGTTAAAAAAAATGAAAAACAACAAATTTAAAGATGGTGGTAGTTTCCTTCAGGTCCGCCCCTGGATTTTGATCGTCTGCATCTGAGAAGACATCTATACAATTAACGGTGATTGTTCGGTGATCATCATTATTACAAAATAACAAACATCTTTAACGCAGCATTTACTGACTGTTGGGAAGCAGGCAAAGAAAGTTATTACTGTCAGCGCAGAAGTGGTACTTGGGAATTTATTGTGGCATCGAATTCGAATGTTTGCGAAAACCATAAAAACGAAAAAAATCAAGTCGTTAAAAAAATGATATCAATTCTTGAAAGCTTCAAATACGAACATTTCTTAAAGAAACGGAAATACTTGAAGGAAAATCAATAAACAAACAAATCATCAGAAATGCTATAAATCAAATAAATTGATTTTTATAAATTTAATGCTGACAACAGGAATGGATTGCTATAAATAAGAAAATAATAACTATATTATTATTATTAATGTTTCTCCTACTTATTTTTCTTATATATATATATATATATATATATATATATATATATATATATATATATATATATATATTGTCATCCGCAGTTGTTTTAGCACTGAAAGGTCATGGTGTGGAGAGAATTTTGGCAGCACATACAAACCCAAGTTATAACACGCAAACAATTACAAACCCGAAAAATATAATATAAACCTACAATTGTCATTTATACGTAATAAATACAGTATGCTCCATTCGTATTATACCATACTCCATTAGTATATACCATACTCCATTAGTATTATACCATACTCCATTCGTATTATACCATACTCCATTAGTATATACCATACTCCATTAGTATATACCATACTCCATTAGTATTATACCATACTCCATTAGTATTATACCATACTCCATTAGTATTATACAATACTCCATTCGTATTATACCATACTCCATTAGTATATACCATACTCCATTAGTATATACCATACTCCATTCGTATTATACCATACTCCATTAGTATTATACAATACTCCATTCGTATTATACCATACTCCATTAGTATATACCATACTCCATTAGTATATACCATACTCCATTCGTATTATACCATACTCCATTAGTATATACCATACTCCATTCGTATTATACCATACTCCATTAGTATATGCATACTCCATTCGTATTATACCATACTCCATTAGTATATACCATACTCCATTATTATTATACCATACTCCATTAGTATATACCATACTCCATTCGTATTATACCATACTCCATTAGTATTATACAATACTCCATTCGTATTATACCATACTCCATTAGTATATACCATACTCCATTAGTATATACCATACTCCATTCGTATTATACCATACTCCATTAGTATATACCATACTCCATTAGTATTATACCATACTCCATTAGTATTATACCATACTCCATTCGTATTATACCATACTCCATTAGTATATACCATACTCCATTAGTATATACCATACTCCATTAGTATATACCATACTCCATTAGTATTATACCATACTCCATTCGTATTATACCATACTCCATTAGTATATACCATACTCCATTCGTATTATACCATACTCCATTAGTATATACCATACTCCATTAGTATTATACCATACTCCATTAGTATTACCATACTCCATTCGTATTATACCATACTCCATTAGTATATACCATACTCCATTCGTATTATACCATACTCCATTAGTATATACCATACTCCATTAGTATTATACCATACTCCATTAGTGACCCATACCATACTCCATTCGTATTATACCATACTCCATTAGTATATACCATACTCCATTAGTATATACCATACTCCATTAGTATATACCATACTCCATTCGTATTATACCATACTCCATTAGTATTATACCATACTCCATTCGTATTATACCATACTCCATTAGTATATACCATACTCCATTCGTATTATACCATACTCCATTAGTATATACCATACTCCATTAGTATTATACCATACTCCATTAGTATTATACCATACTCCATTCGTATTATACCATACTCCATTAGTATATACCATACTCCATTAGTATATACCATACTCCATTCGTATTATACCATACTCCATTAGTATATACCATACTCCATTAGTATATACCATACTCCATTAGTATTATACCATACTCCATTCGTATTATACCATACTCCATTAGTATATACCATACTCCATTCGTATTATACCATACTCCATTAGTATATACATACTCCATTCGTATTATACCATACTCCATTAGTATTATACCATACTCCATTCATATTATACCATACTCCATTAGTATATACCATACTCCATTAGTATTATACCATACTCCATTAGTATACAATACTCCATTCGTATTATACCATACTCCATTAGTATATACCATGCATTAGTATATACCATACTCCATTCGTATTATACCATACTCCATTAGTATATACCATACTCCATTAGTATTATACCATACTCCATTAGTATTATACCATACTCCATTCGTATTATACCATACTCCATTAGTATATACCATACTCCATCTAGTATATATACCATACTCCATTAGTATTATACCATACTCCATTCATTATTACCACCATACTCCATTAGTATATACCATACTCCATTAGTATTATACCATACTCCATTAGTATTATACCATACTCCATTCGTATTATACCATACTCCATTAGTATATACCATACTCCATTCGTATTATACCATACTCCATTAGTATATACCATACTCCATTAGTATTATACCATACTCCATTAGTATTATACCATACTCCATTCGTATTATACCATACTCCATTAGTATATACCATACTCATTAGTATATACCATACTCCATTAGTATATACCATACTCCATTCGTATTATACCATACTCCATTAGTATTATACCATACTCCATTCGTATTATACCATACTCCGTGGTATATACCATACTCCATTCGTATTATACCATACTCCATTAGTATATACCATACTCCATTAGTATTATACCATACTCCATTAGTATTATACCATACTCCATTCGTATTATACCATACTCCATTAGTATATACCATACTCCATTAGTATATACCATACTCCATTCGTATTATACCATACTCCATTAGTATATACCATACTCCATTAGTATTATACCATACTCCATTAGTATTATACCATACTCCATTCGTATTATACCATACTCCATTTAGTATATACCATACTCCATTAGTATATACCATACTCAGTCATATTATACCATACTCCATTAGTATATACCATACTCCATTAGTATTATACCATACATATTGATTTTTAGGGGGATATCCGAGAAATTTCAGCGATTTTGTTATGCATTATCATGGGTTTTTTTAACTGAATAGTTTTTATATATGTATATCAATCGTGATGGGAATGTCTTCTTATTTTTCAAACATGGTCAACGCGTTGTGGCCGTGTTCACAGTTGATAAAACATTTATAATTTTTTACATACTTTATGTCCAGAAAAAATACTAATACGAGCAAGCACAAAAAATTGAATAAAAAGCCTAACTGCATTAACTTGTCAGTCGTCGTTAATGAAGCATGTGAATATATATATATATATATATATATATATATATATATATATATATATATATGGGGAGAGAGAGAGATTATAACATAAATATGTTATAATATGACTACAAAAGTAGCTATTTTGTTTCGACAATAGTCTTATGAAGTGATCACTTAATAAGACAAAAGTAGTGTCGAAACAAAATGGCTACTTTTGTAGTCATATTATAACATATTTATTTAAATAAATATTATTAGCTCTACTTTGTATTGAGCACTTTTTTAAGAATAGTGTTTCTTTGGATACGGAATATTATTCCATCCATACCTACCCTATACTTGGGTGCGTTTTATATATATATATATATATAATTTTGGATATTCTACCATTTCATGGGTAATACGTATTTCGCAGCAAAAAGCTGCTCGTCAGGTCCAAAAGATACAGCAATTAATAATGATTATTAACTGCTGTATCTTTTGGGTCTGCGGAGGACCTTTTTGGTGTGAAAACCGTATTACCCATGAAATTGTAGAATATCTAAAATATTTTCTAAATTATATTACCCTGTAAAATTAAATAAATAAACTTAACATTGAGTTCTTTTGAGTTTTTTTTAATCGTTTCACCCCGAGCAAGGCATTCCACTGCCACTATTGCGCAGGGGGTTACATAGCGGGAAAAGTGACGAGAAAGGATGGTTAGATATAGGAAATGTCAGAAGGAGGGTAATAGAGGGTAAGGATACCGAGAATGAGAGTTGGGGAGATGGTGAGAGTGTTTGAGAGAATAAATGAAATTTAGTGTGATAGGAGGTGTCTATTGACCTTACATTTAAACTCCTGGAGATTGTAGCTGTCGGGGAAGCAGGCATATGGAAGGGAATTCCACAGGCGGGAAGTGCGAGAAAAGAAGCTGTTGGAGTAGAAATTACGGTTACATATCTTCTTAATCAGCTTCTGGAACGCGTCATTCGTCATGCCAATTCGCCTTTGGATCTCTGTGTCGCACTTTCCGTCTTCAGTTAGAACACTTCCCCGATATTTGAATTTTCGTACCTGCTTGATTTTAACACCCCGTACCTGTATTTGGCACTTTGGGCTGCTCTTTTTGCTGATGACCATGGATTCGGTTTACTTGCAGTTTATTTGTAATCCCTTCATGTCACTCTCTTCAGCTATCTTCTGTAGGAGGTCCTGTGGTTTCTTTTCCGTGTCTGCAATCAACACTGTGTCGTCTGCGTATCTTATGTTATTCAGATTGTGACCTCCGATGACAAATCCTAGCATAACATCTAGGGTCCTCAAAATATTCCCACTGTACAAGTTAAATAAATCCGGTGAAAATACACATCCATGTCTTACGCCTCTTTCTATCTTTGTACAACTTCTGAATTCGTTACCTGTCCGTATGCAGGCAGTTTGCTACCAGTAGAGGTTTTTAATTATCCTCATGTCTTTCCCAAATATATCGAGCCTGCTGAGCATCTCCATCAATTCTTAAGGGCCTCTTCCGTTGTGTCAGAAATCTTTTTTCAGTCATCATATGTAATCAAATTTTCTTATACGAAATTTATACGCTCTCTATATTGAGATTTTACTTCCAAATCCTGATAATTATAAGTGTACTTATTTTATAAGTGTACTTATTTTATAAGTGTTATGCTAGTAAGATGAGTTAAACTTGCCGTGTCTTCATTTTTCTTCCTTGAAATAAATACGAAATTTTTGCATTGTATCGACAGGTGTTTACCAGTGTATCATTAGATATTCAAGAGGGAAACACACACACACACACACACACACACACACACACACACACACACACACACACACACACACAATGACACCGTTTCTACCGACTAGAATTCTGGCTGAGATAGATGTTGTTAATTTCAAGGGTATAAAGTGAATGAAGTAACTTTCACGTGACGTGATCAATAATCCACTTGAAAAGCACGGGATTCTGGGAAGAATTTCTCGTGTCGGAATGTGACACCGAGTAACTAAAGAAAGAAATGCGGTTAAAGCGGTGCACTATATCAAAACTGGATCCCAAACAGTAACCTAAGTACCGCTTTCCACATCGCTGAACCATCACAATTTTTCATAAAATTGTTTTTTTTTTCGCAAAAATTTCTTGATCGCCTTACACATTGGAAACGAATATTGGTAACCTGGTTATTACCGATTTTTAGTGCTTATGAAGTAGGATAAAGAATCTCGATAAAGTTTGAAAAATAATTAAAAATAAAAAACCATTTAATTGAAACTAGATTAAATTAAGTGCTCGCCTTTTGTAGGCCTCATCAGAACAAAATTATAAATTATAAATGTAAACTTGAGATTCAAACTCCCATTCCGAAGAGAATTTTTCTAACACTTTTGATTAACCATAGATTTCAAGAAGCATTTGCAGTCAGAAGCTCATCTATTTTTACCTCAAGACAATTGTTTTGCAGTCTCAACTTCTCTTATGAAAATGAACCTGCAATGTTTCCACCAACGGTTCATTTATAATATGTTAAGGTTCTCAGATGATTTTTCAGTGTTGAAGGAAAAAAAAAACTTGTATTTCATTCATCACTTGATGCCATTCCAAAACGCAAGGAAATTTGACTTCCAGTGCATGTTTTCATTAATTCTTTCTTTCCATCTACATTGAAAATTTTGTATATTTCACCCACAGCAATACTTTAAATATCAGAAAGTTTATTAACAACGTTGCGACTTCTTATAAAAGGACTGGATGATCAGCCAATAACTAAAACACGCTTCTGATTTCTAAATCACCGCAGGATATATTTATTATATGCCTTTTTATATACTGTTGCTTCTGTAAATCCTTTTCTTTTTTTAATCAGTATCACAATATGCAAGGTAGTAAAGCCACTTAGATGCAAGGTGGTTCAGTGTGTGCGAGAATTAGGAACAGAAACATTAATAATGAGCAGAAAGAGAAAAAAGTAATCAGAAGGACAGTAGATAGCGATTGACATTGCATTTAATTTTTTTTTTTAATTTGTATCACCCCATGCAAGGCAGTAAAGCTACTAAGACGCAAGGGATTACAGGGTTAGGAAGAATTAGGAACAGAAACATTAATAATGAGCGGAGAGAGGAAAGAGTAATCAGGATGACAGTAGATAGCATTTGACATTGCATTTAAATATTTGCAGATTAAAGTTGGCTGGACAGCATGGAGCCAGAAGGGAGTTCCACAAGCAAGAAGTTCGAGAAAAGAAGCTGTTAGCATAGAACTTACGGTTACATTTAGCCAGGACAACTTTAACTTGATGAGATCTCGATGCCAATCTAGTCAGTCAGTTAGTTAAGTGCCATACGTGATACACGCTTGGGCGATCATGTCTCGAAAGAGACCTGACTGACTGGGCAGAAGATTATCCCGCAGTAGGTTGCCATTACTTTCTGTGGTAGACCGGTTGCCGACCAAGGCTATAGAACCCAATCTGTCCTGTTATTTAATCCATAACTGGAAGGAATAGACGGATTAATACCTTTCCCAAGGGTATTTGCGCGTAAGTAAATGCAAGGAATTCAACTGGAATTCGAACTCGGCTCTCCGATTTCTCATTCCGAGTCGATATCCACTGCGCCACAACGCACCTCCGCAAACTAGTACCGCACTTAAATTAAAAAAAATTTCTTGGTACTGTCGGGTACACTAAAATATCTAATAGAATATGGAATATATTTGTAAATGAAGGCCTTCATTATAAACTTTTTAATAAGAAGCATTTTCGGCCAAAAATCGCTACATAAGCATTAAAACCAAGCTCTTGTCTGTCAACCATTACAGGCAACCTCTTCTGCCTCCCATAAGCATGGACCAAGTGATTCTCCCTGAGAGTAATACACTACGCCTCCTCGGACTTACCCTGTCCTCAGACCTCAAATGGAACCCCTATATTGAATCCATAGCAAAATCTACTGCTAAGAAGATTGGGTCACTATGTCGATCCATAATGTTTTTTCCACCTGAATCCTTCCTGCATATATACAAGTCAACCATCCGTCCGTGCACGGAGTACTGCTGCCATTTATGGTCAGGTGCCCCTGCCGTTCTCCTCAGTGTTCTTGACGAGCTCCAAAGGAGAGTCTGTAATGTGATAGGTACTGATCTGGCGACTCGACTGCAGCCACTTTCCCATCGTCGAAATGTGGCCTCCCTTTGTCTCTTCTACAAATACTTTCATGGCTTCTGCTCGGATGAGCTTAAGTCACTGATGCCTCCTCAACAGGTGTTTACTCGTGCAACCAGATTGGCAACTGGGTCCCACCCATTCACAGTCAAGTTAGCCAAATGCAGACGACAATTCTACTCCTGCAGCTTTCTCTCTCGCACTTCCCGCCTGTGGAACTCACTCCCGTATTCTTGCTTTCCTGACGGCTACAACCTCCAGAAATTTAAATGCAAAGTCAATACTCATCTATTAACCACTGGCCTCTAGCTCTCTCCCCTCCCCTGTATAACCTTCCCTTTCTCCACCTATGTATCTGTCATCGCACCTGCTTTCTCAGCTTTCTATTGTTCCTTTCTAACTAGTTTGTACTCCTCAATCCTTTCTAATTAATCTTGTTACATTTATGTAACCCCCTGCACATCAGTGGCGTTTCCGCCTTGCTCGGGGTGAAATGATTAAAAAAAAAAAAAATTAAAAAAAGGCTCTCAAAATATCTATAAACCAATAACACGCAATAAAGTGCTCGCATCTTTAAACACTCCAATTAAACGGACCATTACAAAGCTATAAAATACTACTAAGAAAGGTTGTTTTATTAGTCATCGTGATTTAATTGGACAGACGTAGTCATAGTTGTAGTAGACACACCACGTGGTATTTTAGAGTCAATTAGGAATAAATAAAATAATATAATTCGTAAAAAAGGTATAAATATAAAGTCCGACCCCAAGAAAGAGACTGATAAATGCCACCAAGCTTCTCTAGCTGACTCTAGCTGTTGGTATGCAACGCTCAACTCAGCATTGACCAAACTAAAAAGAGACCGCCTCAGACTATGGCGCCCACTGTCGACAGTAAGAACTATATTCTACCAATCTTTTTTATTCACATTACTACTACGAACGCATACACATACTGACGTTTTCACACAAACACACATGTAATCATATTTTACTGTCCTCACGTAGGTATGCAATACAGCTTATATTCTACCCAAGACCTCTATTAACAACTCAAAAAAGTCATTACTCATTTAATACACTTAGCCAACTTCTTGTGTTTTTATTGTAATGTTATTTGGTCGCCCTACTTTGTCTTTTCCTATTGAATTTTATTGTTTCCGTGAATGTATTAGGATTATTCCAAACCGACGAATCAGTCCCACTACAATATTTCAGATTATTGTATTGTATCTGGACACCCCAAATTTTTGACGTTTAACTAAAACCCGAGTAGAAGGATTTCTACAAACTGACATATATTGAATGGGATGAATACTGTCGGCTAAATAGCAATATTTCTCAGTTTTTTCTTAGTCTGTTTCCGTTTACGACCATTTTATTTACACGGTTTATATATATCTTTTTATGTCTACAAAAGTCGACAGGAGAACTCTGGATTCGAAACCGCGATAAACAACTCCACTCTATTTCTCAAAAAGCTATGGAGATTACTAGATACAACTTAATAGAATTTTCTATATGCATCGACTCTGTTCTATGAAACCATTATAGCCGAGTAGGAGGATTCCCACAGTGACATAGCGAAAACCCCATCCGAGCAATTATTATGAAAGTATTTATAGAAAAGACAAAGGGAGGCAAACTTACGGCGGTGGGAAAATGACAGAAGCCGAGCTGCCAGACCAGGGCCAATAATATGGCTGATTCTTCTTTGGATTTTATTACATCTACGTATTAATTCCTTTGTTGTTCTACATTTTATCTTTACGCCCGAATACCGCAAAATGGCCCAGCCCCCCGCCCATCAGTTGGGAGAAGATACAGATAAATTCATATTGCTTTCCCTTTGGAAAGCGTTTAAAAAATCCGCCATGATATCTCTGTATAGACACAAGTGTAGCTCAGAAGGGTCTTTTACACACACACACACACACACACACACACACACACACACACACACACACACACACACACACACTGGTCTCCTTTGCTGGGCTTATATTTGTCTAATGACGTGACTAATCGGAAAGCAGACCTAATTAGTCGGAAATGGAAAAAAAGATGGAGACGAGAGATTCAAATTGTATATCCTGTCATGTATCCATGACAACCAAGATATGTCGGCTGTTGTCCAAATCATTGCTTCGTGTCATTTTAATTTTCGACGATTGCTACACTTCAAACAACTAACTTCGATTTTCCCATCAAACAAAGTCTCCACTCCATTATTTTCATTTTCATTTTCGCTTCAGATTCTTTCATCATTTGTTTTTATCGTCCTTTTTCACACTTTTTCTCTTTTCAATTATTTAGTCTTTATCATTTCAAATTTCTCTAGCTCCAAAGTGTTGTGCTATTTGCACTTTGAACGTCCTTTTTTTTTTTCGTTTTTACTTGTTTATGCATTCATTCTCTCTCTCTCTCTATATATATATATATCGTTTTAATTTTATCAGAGATTTACGAGACTTTCTTGCTTTTTCTTTTCTTTTTCTTGAATTTATTCAATTGTTTTTATTTCTTTTTCAGTCCCATACGCTTCCTTTTCTGTTTTCATCATATTCCTTCTTTCTTTCTTTCTTTTTTTCTTTCTTTTCTTTCTTTCATTCATTACTTTCTTTTTTCTTTCATTCATCATTTTCTTTCTTTCTTACTTTCTTACATTATTTATTTTTTTCTTTCTTTTCTTTCTTTCGTTCATTACTTTCCTTTTTCTTTCATTCATTATTTTCTTTCTTTCTTACATTGTTTATTATTTCTTTTTCTTTCTTTTCTTTCTTTTCTTTCTTTCTTTCATTACTTTCTTTTTTCTTTCATTCATCATTTTCTTTCTTTCTTTCTTTTTCTTTCTTTTCTTTCTTTCGTTCAATACTTTTTTCTTTCTTTCATCATCAGTTTCTTTCTTTCTGTCTTTCTTTCTCTCTTTTTTTCATTATTTATTTCTTTTTCTTTTTACTTTCTTTCGTTCATTAATTTCTTTTTTTCTTCATTATCATTTCTTTTTTCTTTATTGCTTTCTCTCTGTATTTCCTTTTTTCACTTTTTTGTTTGTTTGTTTGTTTCTTTTTATTTTGTTTATTTCCTTCCTTCCTTCCTTCCTTCCTTCCTTCCTTCCTTCCTTCCTTCCTGCCTTCCTTCCTTCCTTCCTTTTCCTATATATTATTTACTTTTTTCTCTTTCCTCCCTGTTGCTTCTTTCTCTCTTTAATCTTTATACATCTTTTGTTCTGCTGGCATCAGCATCATTAGGAACTCCATCTTTAGTTTCTCTTTCATTCTTTTCTCTTTATCGAATGGAAAACATTTCTCTGCTTCAATGGCCTTTTTCCCCCTCTTCTATCTTTTCTACTTTGCAAACAATGCAAAACACATTGTTTGCAAACATCACTTGGATTGAATCGTCATCTTTAAAAATCTTCCCGAAATCAACCATGAACAAAAAAAGAAAAAACAAAAAAATCTAAAAGTACACGCGTCCTTGTCTTCCAGAAACGTTACACCCGTGACATTGTCCTTGTTATTTCTGTTATATAATTATGGTTTTATATTTTGTTTCTATCACGGAGCACTTAAAAAGCAAGTAATTATAACTAATTAAAGGCAAATACTAATTGCATAATGAAACCTTATAATAATTATCAATGTGCATCTATTTATATATTTCCTGTCTCATCTGGAGTGAGAAGGGAGGTGAATCAACAAGTCTGTAAATTTATCAGTGCTTATTTCCCTTTACTGGAGAAAGAGGAAAGACTACAGCGATGGGAAGAATATATAAAAGATCTTTTCCACGACAAAAGAGAGCAACCGATAATACACAAAGATGAGGACGGACCGGAAATATTAAAGTCCGAAGTGAAAGCTACAATCGCCAAACTGAATAGAAACAAAGCAGATGGAACAGACGGCATTGTAATAGAGCTGCTGATAGACCTGGAAGAATTCGGCATAGAGAAAATTACAGAAATAATAAATGAAATTTATAATAGTGGTGTAATACCAGATGACCTCAGCAAGTTGATCTTCATAGCACTCCCTAAGAAGCCAGGAGCAAACGAGTGCGAACTCCACAGAACCATCAGTTTAATGAACCATATAACAAAACAAATCGTCCGAATCCTGATGAATAGAGCGAGAAGCAGAATCAGGCCAGAGATAGGACAAGAACAATGTGAGTTCGGCAAAGACACTAGAACAAGGGACGCCATATTTATGATTAGGCTGCTCTCCGAAAGAGCAATACAAATGAAGAAGGATTGTAACTTCGTTTTATTGATTATGCAAAGGCGTTCAACAAAATAAATCACAAAGAATTGATTGAGATGCTCAGTAGCCTCGACATATTTGGGAAAGACGTAAGACTAATCAAGAATATCTACTGGCAGCAAATCGCCTGTTTACGGACAGGTAACGAATTCAGTAGATATCCAAATATAGAAAGGCAAGTATGTGTCTTTTCATCGGATCTATTCAACTTGTACAGCGAGACTATTCTGGGGACATTAGATGGTATGACAGGATTTGTCATGAGGCCACAACATAAGATACGCAGATGATACAGTGCTGATAGCAGACACGGAAAGGAAAATATAAAACCTCCTACAGAAGATAGCTGAAGAGAGTGAAAAGAAAGGACTACAAATAAACTATGAAAACCGAATAAAAAAAAGCAACTCAAAATGCCAAATACAGGTAGGGGATACTAAAATCAAGCCGTTACAAAAATTTAAATACCTGGGAAGTGTTCTAACAGAAGACGGAAAGTGCGACAGAGAGATCCAAAGGCGAATTAGTATGGCGAAAGACGCGTTCCAGAAGCTGAGTAGAGTATTTAGAGACAGAAAAATTTCGCTAGAAACAAAGAAGAGAGTACTAAATTGCTATGTGATGTCAGTTCTTCAATATAGCATCGAATGCTTTATAATAAAGATCAAGGAAAAACTTGAAGCAATTGAAATGTGGTTCTACAGAAGGATGCTGCGGATATCATGGATCGAACATGTGAGCAATGATGAGGTTTATGGAAATTATGAAAACAAAAAGAAAATTAATACTGAGCATTAGCAAGAGACAACTAAAGTTCCTGGAACATGCAATGAGGAAAGAGGAAAGCTTGGAGAACCTGATACTAACAGGCCAGATAGAGCGGAAAAAGAGACAGGGGAAATTAGCTGATAACATATTTGAAGGGCCTGAGCAGGTGGATGACAGAACGGGTGTTGCGTGGGGTAACTGGAGAAAGCGTGCTAATAGCCACCAGGGATAGAGAGACGTGGAAAGCCACGATCGTCTACGTTCTGAAAGGACAAGGCACATAGAGGAAGAAGAAGTAGAATTTACCTTTGTCGTTCTAATAACGTAAACGAATAAAATATTTTTCTGCATTTAGACAAAATTAATTCCCCAGAAAAAGGATTAATCGATACATTTACTTTTTTCGTTTCTTAGATAGCAGTCTTATTTGTTCAAGCCTTTCATGTGAAGCATTCAGATACCTTTGTCTATTAAGTGACATCTTGCTTCAACTTGGTTTTAAAGTAACCTTTGTCGTCACCGTCTCTTGCTAATCTTTTTCTTCTTGGAGAGATTTCCATTTCACTGTTATATAAAGCACGAAACGATATTGAATCAAAGATATGATTGAACAACTAAAAATATAAATTGAATTAATTAAACGTTTCCTTGTTGAGAATTTCCTTTGTTAATTCTTCATTTTTGCTTTATTAAATCTCAATAGATCATTTTTAAGAGCTTTGTTTAATTGCATCTCATTATCAAAATCTTCAAACTATTGCTGTCATTTTGATGGCACTAGTACACGAGTTACTAACAAACACTGCAAAGATATTGAACCCTACAACTTTTACACAATATTGCTTTCAGCTATACAATATTGGTGTCACCTCTACCTACCAAATTCATTTTGTGTTAAATTTCAGTTTACTTCATGATGTACAGTATATATATATATATATATATATATATATATATATGTGTGTGTGTGTGTGTGTGTATCGCATATATATTTATATGCATCGTATATATATTTCCTAAAAAACAACAAAATAATTTAAAAAAAAAAAGATCTACGAATCTAAGAAATGTCGTGGCATTAACTTCCGTGCTTATATTCAGACACATTTATGGATTTACAGAACGTGATGTGAAGCTGCCTATTTAGCACACATAAAGATATGACGATTTTCTAAGTGCAGCTTAGGTGTTGAACAAGGTCGAAATTATGGGACACCCAGTGAGGATCGAACTCATTACTCAATTGCAATGATTCTAGCGAGACAAGCTTGCTAACCATTTAGGGAGAAACATAATAGACTTTTACTATAAACGAGACTTACATACACGGATATGTACAAAAAGGAATCTAACACAGCAGTTTGTATTTGTTCCCAAATAAGAAAAATTCAGTCATATCCAAGGATAATAGAATAATGAGTAGTTTCAAAATAACTTGTTTAACAGAGAATAGGAAAAATTGAATATAACTTCTTTTTAATACATTTCTTTACACTTTTTTTTTACAAGTTTTAAATAATATTTATTATCGATTTACTTGGCTTTGCATCCTGTATTTAAATTTCAATGAGGTTTTTTAGGAAAATCACCCCTGCCCTAATACTTTTGCACACTACAGGTAATGTACAAAAGTGTTAGGACAGGGGTAATTTTAAACTTTATTTTGATGCCTATAATTTATTTTGATGCCTGTGAATATTTTCCTCTTTTCTTTTTATTCATTTTGTTCTTACACGGATGCATTCTATCAGACATTAATTTGCAATATATATATATATATATATATATATATATATATATATATATATATAAGAATGGATGATGTATATTGGATGGCTTAATTAACAAAAAAGTGGCCAAGATAACTTTCAGAAATCAAAAATAGAAGAAAATTGATTAGGGGACTTAATTTTCAGCAGCCCCCTCATATATATATATATATATATATATATATTGCCGGTTAAATTAGTCGCCTTCAAGTCTAAAAAAAAGGATCTCATTACCAGAGAAGGCAGCTTATTATACTTTATAATCCCTGCAAAAATTGCCGCATTGATTTGTTCATTTTTTGCTGTTTTATCGAGGTAATTCATTTTTGTTTTCACTTCATTTTTTAACAATCGAAATGAAATCTGTTGTCCTAACAGAAATAGTATTAATGAATGTTTTAACGTCAAATTAATAATAGCACAAAACAAAAAATACCTAACTGCTAAAGTTTCTTTACTTCATTTAATACATAAATACTTAATATTTTGTCATCGTATTTTTTACCACAAATGTGTTGATTATAGGCCGATTATCAGAATAGCAAACATTCATTAATGCTGTTTAGTAGCCTTCGTCGTCTTAATTCCTGTTTTAAAAGAAACAGTGATACTGCAACTTTATGTTCTTTTACTAATTCGACCTAATTCGATATACATTACCGGCCATAATTATTAGGCCAAACCAGTGTTTTAAAAAAGTGATGTATTTCATACTATTTTTTAGTATTTATTGCCGAGTGAATAATTGTAAATGAAAATAGAATGGTTCTTTTATTAATATTGCACAATAACAGGTGCATTAAATGAATTTATAAATATTTAATAATTACCTATATTGTAGATTCATCAATGAAAGAATGAAGACAATTTAGGGTGATTCAGACGAGTTCATCTTTGCTTCTTTGCCTTGTAAAATTTTGCAAAGTTATAATAACAAAAGAACCATTCTATTTTCATTTGGCAATAGATACTGAAAATAGTATGAAATATAGGATTTATTTTTAAAAAATGGTGTTGCCTAATAATTATGGCCGGTAGTGTATATTTGTGTTCAAGCTTGAAACAGACGTTCGGTTTTTAATTCAATGTTCACTTTTATATTTATATACGCTCTACCGTAAAGTAAAGATGTGCGTTGTGGTGCAGTGGATATCGACTCGGAACGAGGAATCGGAGAGCCGAGTTCAAACTCCAGTCGAATTCATTGCATTCACTTACGCGCAAATACCCTTGGGAAAGGTATTAATCCATCTCTTCCTTTCAGTTATGGGTTAAATAACAGGACAGTTTGGGTTCTATAGCCTTGTGCTGGCAACCAATCTACCGCAGAAAGCAATGGCAACCTACTGCGGGATAATCTTCTGCCCAGTCAGTCAGGTCTCTTTCGAGACATGATCACCCAAGCGTGTTTCCCGTATGGCACTTAACTGACTGATTGTTCGTGCATGTATGCGCGCTGGTTATTTTGTTGATGATTATGAGGCTATAGAATCCAATCTGTCCTATTCTTTGAGTCATAGCTAGGGGAAGAGATATATTATATTATTAAGTAGTAATTAATGGAGGATTAGTTTTATATTGTTATGAAGTAATAAACTGATCCCCCACTTTATGTTCATTAGTAGCTTCAAGCATGTTTCCAACTATTATATTCAGTCAGTCAGTTAAGTGCTATACGTGATACACGTATAGCACTTAAAGAGACCTGACTGACTGGGCAGAAGATTATCCCGCAGTAGGTTTCCATTGCTTTCTCTGGTAGACTGGTTGCCAGCCAAGGCTATAGAACCCAATCTGTCCTATTATTTGACTCATAACTAGTCAAAAAATATTATAAAAGTTCGAAGTTCATTTAAAATGAAACCAAGAAATTCTTAAAAGTTCCTGGTTAAAAATCATCTAAGGATTACCGGAAAAAACGGACAACCCGATGAGACCCATTCTATCAGGAATAGGTACCACCCGACATAAATTCAGTTAGTTAAGGGCTATGCGTGATAGACGCTTTACACGCTTGGCGATCATGTCACGAAAGAGACATTACTGAATAGGCAGAAGATTTTCCGGCAGTAGGTTGCCATTAATTAGTACGGTAGGCTGATTGCCACCCAAGGCTGTAGAACCTAATCTGTTCTACTATTTAACCCATAGCTGGAGAGCAACGGATTAATACTTTTCCCAAGGGTATTTGCGTGTAAGTGAATTCAACGAAATTCAACTGGGATTTCAACTCGTCTCTCCGATTTCTAGTTCTAAGCTGACATCAACTACACCATAACACACATCCGCATATACATTTTAACCCATTTCCTTGTTACAATTAGCTTCTCTCACATAAAAAAACCTTTGTGATCTTTTAAATAAATTAAAAACCACTGACACTCATCCACACAAAAACACACAAAACAAATATATGATTATGAACATAAAATCTTTAGAAATTTGCCTAAATTTGCTACAAAAGACGTTTAACAAAAATAACCTCACCCGACAAATAAGATTATAAAAATGTATCATTTAATCAATAATTTTTTTTTCACCTAGAATAAAAATTTTCAAAGACAAAAATTTGGCTTATCTCATCTTAATCATATTTTGGATTGTCTATTTTTTAAATTTTAAGAAATTGGTCATTTAAGAATATTTTACCACAAAATTCTTATCTTAGATGCATAGATCATTATTTAAAATCCACAAAAACTCTGTTTTACTCTATATCTTCAAAACATTGTTTTACCCGATCTTGTCAACAAACTTAGTAACGTCGAACAGGCTATAGATTTTTTTAAAACAATTTATCCTTCCTTGATATCATGCTACATAGGACTCATAACGACCGCCAAATGGAGGTTTAGAGAAAATCTGCCAACCCGAAAGACTGTATCAATTTTGATTCCCATTGTTGCAACAGGATAAAATCTGGAATAACTATAAAATTCTTTTTAAGATTACTAAGAACCTGAAGCTCACAATACTTACCCGAAGAAGAAATATAGACAGAAAACACTTTAAAATCACACTCCACCCACGTCTATTGAACAGGTGAAGAGGCTTATCCCTTGTTTCCTGTTTAGGATGCGGTTTCCGGTTTTTCTATTTTCTATTTTCTAATTCTTCTCACTGTTTTTTTTTTTTTCAATTGGAGTAGATAGACTAAACTATCGCCCGGTTCACACTCCACCCACGTCTATTGAACAGGTGAAGATGCTCATCCCTTGTTTCCTGTTTAGGATGTGGTTTCCGGTTTTCTCTTTTCTAATCTTCTCACTCTTATGTAGCCCCCTGCACATCAGTGGCGTTACCGCCTTGCTTGGGGTGATATGATTAAAAAAAAACAAAAAAAAAAACCTCATATATATTCACTATTTCATCCATAACACCAAGAGCTTGAGCTTGAGTTTTGTTTAATGGCATGTCAACACCTTTGTGAGTTATTTAATGACAAAAAAGGTAGGATTTTAAGGTATTTTTTTAATGTTCGGTTATAGTGGGAAGGTTGATTTAGTCAGATTTTAATTAATTTTTGTTTTTGTTCTTTTTTATTTTAGAAAACTGAAAATGTCTTCTAGTTCTCCATTAAAAATGATTTGCTGAGAATCACTTTTTTTTCCTTCAAAAATGTGTTATGGTAATATTTTTTTCTTCCAAAAAGTATTTTTGGTAATATTTTTCCTTCAAAAAATGTACATTTTTCTATAAAAGTTTATTTTTACGTATACATTTCTATAAAAGTGTATTTTTATATGTTCACAGTGTTTTGACCCAAGTTTGGGGGTTAGCTATTTTCCCGTAGCTGGGACCCTAACAGGTGCTATCACTCCGGGTCAGGATAGACCTGGGAACAACAGCAATTAAGAGTTGGTTTACATGCTCCTCACAACCGCCCAATCAGAGGCCTTGCTGCCGGATGCAGTTTACCGTCATACCCAGGACCGCAACACCAAGAGAAAAACACAAAATATACAGCTACAAAAATAAATAAATAAATAAAATAAAATAAAAAAAAACAACATAAACAATGGTAATAAATCGATAAAATCATATTTATAACCCTACTTACTAACCCATGAACATCTAATATCCAAAACAATTTATTCAATTTCAACACACAAAGCGGTCCAAGGTATGAGGGTAAATTGCATCCGGCAGCAAGGCCTCTGGTTGGGAGGTTGTGAGGAGCATGGAACCACCTCTTAATTACTGTTGTTCCCAGGTCAATTCTGACCCGGAGTTGTAGCACCTGTTAGGGCCCCAAACTGGGGTCAAAACACTACGAAAGTATAAAAATATTCTTTTATAGAAAAATATACATTTTTGAAGGAAAAAAATATTACCAACAATACATTTTTTAATACAAAACTAGAAGACATCTTCAGTTTTCTAAAATAAAAATGAAAATTTTCATCATAATCTGACTAAATCAACCTTCTCACTATAACCGAATATTAAACAAAATACTTTAAGACCCCACCTTTTTGGCATTAAATAACCCACAGAGGTTGATATGCCGTAAAACAAAATTCAAACTCAAACGCAACACACGTTGATACACACACACACTCGTACGGGCGCGGGCACACGCAGGCACACACACACACACACACACACACACACACACACACACACACACACACACATATACGCACGCGCGCATGCATATATATAAATGCCTAGGGATTCACAATTTTGGAATAATTATTTATTTAATAGTTCATGCTCAGGATCGAATTAAAATTAAGCAAAACATCTCTTTTATGGATATATCTTTATTAATTAACTAGTTAATTAAAATATCATCATCAAAGTGTACGAACTCTGTTCTCATGATTAACATTTGTAGCACCCAAGAAAAATAATTAGTCTCTTTCACTCTGCCATTTGATTGAGTAGGTTTTTGCCAAAGTTGGCCTCGCCCTCGCCTCCAAGCATCTTTGTAATAATCAGCCTTCATTAGAGCAGAATTAATTGGCAAATCTTGCAAAAAGTTAAAATCTATATAATCATCTCTATTTCCACTCGTTTGCAATACAATATCTTGCCTAGTTTCTGCTTCTTATATTCACACTGTTTGCCCAAATATTCACAACAGTCCACAATATTTGAACATTTATGGATCGATCAGGCATTTCATCACGTCTTTTTTATTTTACAGTGAGGTTCACCCTGTACAAGGTCCGAAAGTCACTCGAGGTAGAGGATTACTTTAAGGGGTAGTTAATATGGATAGAACGGGAAGATAACAGTTAACTCTCGATTTGAACATGTTAAGATTATAGTTATCGGGGAAACAACCTCGTGGGAGTCTATTCTACAAAGCAGTGACTTGCGGTAAGAATTTGTTTTAGTTTTGAGTTTGAGTTTTGTTTAACGGCATATCAACCACTATAGGTTATTTAATGCCAAAAAGATAGGTTTTAAGGTATTTTTAATGTTCAGTTATAGTAAGTAGGTTGATTTAGTCAGATTATAATGATTCTTTTTATTTAAAACAACAGAAGATGTCTTCAAGTTATGTATTCAAAAATGTTTTGCTGACAATAGTTTTTTCCTTCAAAAATGTGTTATGGTCATGCTTTTTTTCAAAAATGTATATTATTTTTATAAAAGTCTATTTTTATGTATATACTAGCAGGTGCAATGAAAGCTTTAAAACTAATCCATGGTCCTGGAGCTCAGACTCAGCCTAAAGAATATTTGTGTGAAGTTTGATGAGAATCGGATAAAACTTGTGGATTTGTATAAAGGACATACAGACAGATAAACAGACACACACGAAAACATCTTGCCTTTTATATATATATATTATCGATTTTCTGCAATATTGTAAGAACTGCAACCTTGAAACTTCTGAATATCGTTTCTTATGTCTTTGTCTATGAGTGTATCAAATTTGATTAAAATCGGACCACTCCTTCTATAACCCCATTTTTTCGATTATCGATTTTCGATATTTATTGGTGGTACCTCGACACAAAACCTAGCTAAGAACACTCGCAGACGCTTATAGTACAACTGTGTAAATTTTCAAGAAAATCAGTTCAGCCGTTTCAGAGTCTATAGGTAACGGGCACACACACACACACACACACACACACACACACACACACACACACACATAGACAAAGTTCCATTTATAAATAAGTTTAGATTTCTATAAAAGTCTATTTTTATACTTTCATAGTGTTTTGTGCAGGGAATTACATAAAAAGAGAGTGATGAGAAAGAGTTAGAGGGGGTGTCAGAGAATGGGTAGGAGAAAGATGAGAACATTGGCGTGAAGAGAGCTGTATGAGAGTAGAGTGGACGGAGAACATGATGCAAGGGTTGTCAGGGAAAAGATTTGAATCAAGAAGATAAGAGATGACAATTGATTTTGCATTTAAATTCTTGGAGAATTCTTTTTAAGAATAACAATAGTTCGCTTGTTTAAAGTCATATCAACTCATTACAGATCATTTAATGCCGAAACTTATTTTTTATTTGAATCCTGAGTAATTTTTAACTTTTACAAAAGTCTATTGTTGGTAAGTTTTTTTTAATTAATTGCTGGAAATTTTAATAAAAATACATTTTATACTTTCAGTTTATTTTATCCCAATGTAGCGATTAACTATTTGCCCATAGCTTTGACCCTAACAGGTGTTACCACTCACGGACATGGTGGACCTGAGAACAACAGCAATTTAGAGGTGGTGACAAACTCCACAAGTCCTCCAGATGAAAAGAAGTGCTGCCAGATGTAATTTATTATCATACCCAGAATGAGATATAACAATAACAAAACACCTGATAGTATCGCGTCCCATTTGGAGCTATTCTACAAACAATGGCGTGTCCTCTTTGTTCAATCTTATTTTGTCTGACCAGCAGTCTTTGAAGAACAACATATTCCTCCTATTAGTCATTAATCTGTCAAACATGACGCACAAAACTGATATTTGTCATGTTTCTATTTGTTTCGTTCTTTTGTAGCTGTTATTAAAACGTTCCACTGAATCTATTTATAACTAGCAGTATAGCCCGGCGTTGCTCGGGTGTAATGAAAGCTTTGAAACTAATCCATGGTCCTGGAGCTCAGACTCTTTGGACGTTGGCACGAAAGACTAAAAAGCAATAGTTGCTACCAGTTAAAGCGAAATCGTAGACTGAAAGAAAAATGAATGGATGTAAGTCAAATTTTGATTTCCTGCTATCGATATCAAATAATTTTTTTCATCGTAAACTGAATTTTGAAGGCTAAATAAGTCCTCTGAGTAAATGGTATCATGGCTGAGACTAAGAACTACAATTATACCTACTTAGAGCCAAACCTGAAGCAAAAACTAAAATAACAGCGCTGAAAAAAATACAGACATACAGGCAGATAAACAAACACACACACAAACATCTTGCCTTATATATATATATATATATATATATATATATATATATATATATATATATATATATATTATCGATTTCCTGCGCTATTGTAAGAACTGCAACTTTGAAACTTCTGAATATCGATTCTTATGTCTTTGTCTATGAGTGTATCAAATTTGATTAAAATCGGACCACTCCTTCTATAACTCGATTTTTTCGATTATCGATTTTCGATATTTAACGGGGTACCTCGACAAAAGGCCGAGCTAAGAACACTCGCAGACGCTTATAGTACAACTGTGTAAATTTTCAAGAAAATCGGTTCAGCCGTTTCGAAGTCTGTAGGTAACGGACACACAGACACACACACAAAGTTCCATTTATAAATAATTTTAGATTTAGATAAACATTATTTTGAAAAAATTAAGTATAAAATGGCTTAAAACGTCTGCAAAATCTTCAGATGTTGATGACCAACAATAAAATTAGAACGACTTTACTCTTAAGTGATGAATTGTTTTAATGTGACTCTAATTTGAAAAGTGTATCACGTGACACATAAAGTCAAGGAACCAGGTCGTAAGAGCGTTCGAATAATGCGTTCGAATATATATATATATATATATATATATATATATATATATATATATATATATTTCGGTTTACCAGTGATTGTTTTTATATATTAGCGTCTTTAGACTATTGACCCTAAATTATCTAGATGGGCCTAAATGTATTATTTACCCAAAATCTATTGTTCAGTCTTTGAAAGTTAATAGGTTAGTAAATTAAAGATACATCCCAAACTAAATACCTTACGAGTTTTCCTATTCTAATAAGCATACTGTTGACATATATCCCATTTTTAGAGTGTTCTTAGCTAGGTTTTGTGTCGAGGTACCCCCGATAAATATCGAAAATCGATAATCGAAAAAATCTGGTTATAGAAGAAGTGGTCCGATTTTAATCAAATTTGATACACTCATAGACAAAGACATAAGAAACGATATTCAGAAGTTTCAAGGTTGCAGTTCTTACAATAGTGCAGAAAATCAATAATATATATATAAAAGGCAAGATGTTTGTGTGTGTGTCTGTTTATCTGTTTGTATGTCCTTTATACAAATCAACAATTTTTATGCGATTCTCACCAAACTTCACACAAATATTCTTTAGGCTGAGTCTGAGCTCCAGGACCATGAATTAGCTTTAAAGCTTTTATTACACCCGAGCAACGCCGGGTTATACTGCTAGTCATTGATAAAAAACAATTATTTATCAGACACTGTTTCGTGTAAAGGGTTGGCGAAGTTTATTCAGATTGGTTTCAGTTTATCTCTTTGGTTTTAAATATGCAGGACAGATTGGGTTTTATAGCCTTGGTCGGCAACCAGTCTACCGCAGAAAACAATGGCAACCTACTGCGGGATAATCTTCTGCCCAGTCAGTCATGTCTCTTTCGAGACATGATCGCCCAAGCGTGTATCACATATGGCACTTAACTGACTGACTTGCGTTCTAGTTTGGTCGAATCCTGTTTCTGGTGTAAAATTGGATTTGCATTTTCTAGATGCATAAAAGTATAATAACATGGTATACTGCTTCTTTTCCTCTCGTAGATAACGTATTGTGAACGTGAGAGTAGTCTAACGGCTATCGGTATTGAAAGTGAAATCTACGAGCCTCGTTCAAAATCCAGCCTAGTCGGTTATGACCACATTCATAATAAAGCTTTAAGGGAAGAGTCAAATATTCACCTGACTCCTACCTATGGATTTAATAACAAGATAAACTGCGCTCTCCAGCCTAGCGTCTAGGAGATGAAAAACTCTGAATTCCATACCTTGCTGAAGACAACAGGAACCACTCCCCTAATTTTGCCGATAATTCACAGCAATTTCTAGGCAATAAGTAAAACGGAGGTTGTAGAGAGTCGTTAACATTTTGAAAACGCAGTATATAAAAACGTGGAGAAGGCAATGAGAAAACTCACCATTATTTTTCTCAATAAGTCATAGCAATTCATAGGCAATAAGAAAAAAAGATTCAGTGGAGAGCCGCAAACATTTTGAAGGGACATAGCATATAAAACCGTAGTCACGGTTGCTAACATCTTGAAGTGACATGATATTTGGAAAAGGAAAAAAAAACTTAATGTTTTACGATATAAGCTTTTATACGCACAAAATACTGAGTTTTATTCGACATTTGAGCTATTTAGATAAGTAAATACAGAGATTTCAAATTGAAAGAAATTTAGATAGAATATTTAATCATTTTTTCTAACATTCTTTTGTGTCTTTTTCTCCAAGCGTGCTGGGTTTTCTCCATTTGCTGCAGAGTTTTATTCAAAAGTCACGCCTAAGGTTATTAAATGTAGACACAGCAACTACATTCCAAGAACTAATGGTGTGAGGTTTCTTATACTCAATCAAAATTACCAGAAATCACTTGAATTCCGAATCGTGAACGCCAAATTACGCTTGCGCCAAGTTTAAAATATTATATGAAGCAATTTCGCTATTTTAAATACTTCATACAGCTTAGAAGTGATATATGTCAGTCTAGTGAGTAATCACTTGTTGATACTGATCAAAGATAAAGTGAAACTACTGGAAAGGGGACCTATTAATTAAGATGTGACATAGGAAAGCAATGTATTTCTAAAGAAATACTCGAGCGTATATCTTGAACTAATATTCTCTGAAGTGACTTGAAGTGAATCTTGTGTTTACTGATTTTTTTGAAGCGGTCGGGATTAATGGCGTTGTCCTCAAGCCTTATTTCTCCTTTCCACTCTTGTTTTGCTTTATATTCTTCTTCTTCTATGTGCCCTATCCTTTCAGGACGTAGGCGATCATGGCTTTCCACGTCTCCCTATCCCTTGTGGATCTTAATATGTTTTCCCCTGTTACTCCCTGCAACCCCCATTCCGTAATCCACCTGCTCAGGTCCTTCAAATATGTTATCCGTTGCCTTCCTCTGTTTCTTTTTCCTTCTATCTGGCCTGTCAGTATTAGGTTCTCCAAGCCCTCCTTCCTAATTGCATGTCCCAGGAATTTCAGTTGTCTCTTCTTGATGCACACTATTAGTTTTCTTTTCAATGTCATTCTTTCCAAACCTCATCATTGCCTGCATGTTCGGTGCATGATATCCGCAGCAACCTTCTGTAAAACCACATTTCCGCTGCTTCAAGTTTTTTCCTCATCTTCGACGATATTGTCCAGTATTCACTACCGTATTGAAGAACTGACATCACATAGCAATCTAGCACTCTCTTCTTTGTTTCTAGGGAAATTTTCCTGTGTCTTAGTACTTTACTCAGCTTGTGGAACGCGTCCTTTGCCATGCCAATTCACCTTCGGATCTCTGTGCCGCACTTTCCATCTCCTGTTAGAACACTTCCTATCTATACAACTGATACAACTGTTAATCCGTGCACATCTTAAAATCTAGATGACAAGAGCCTGGCAGTTGATCTCTCTCCTGGCCGGGTTATAACAGGCTCAATGGGGGAATAACTGGCTTGTAACATACAAAATCTCAAATTCCAAACTTGTAACGAGCTTCACTGAGCAGACGCTGAATTTTCGCTTATCGAGATGAACTGTTGTACTCTCAGTGTGGATCCTGGCTTTGAACGCCTATCACAACAAGTTTGCCCCAGACGTCGTGTAACTTAGGAGCGGCGAAAATGGTCATTTCATTGAAACGGTCCAGTAAGTAGCTAACTTCTTCTGCCATACAAGAGCCAGAACACTCCGGAAATAGAGTACTTTTGCCATAACCGGGTGGCAGCTACCCTGTCCTCACTTTCCAGTTTTGGTGCTCTATCAAAGATGTCTTCTTTTTCGTGTGGTGGGGATTAATTGCATTCTACCCTAAAACCCCTCTCCCACAAACGAAACGTCGTAGACCCCTCACTACTCTATCGTTATTTCTATGTCAAATGTTGTGACGGGTTGCATCACAGGTAAGATAGGCCAGGCTATGTACGCTGCGATAAAATAATACCTAATCCCTTGATACTAATGGCAAGAAAGAAATTCCACTTGAACAGCTTCTTTTTAGGAACCGCTACTTTGTGGAACTGGCTCCCAAAAGGATGCTTTCTCCGTCACTACAACCTTAACTTTTTCAAGTCAAAGGGTTAATTGCTATCTTTCCAACACATAAACTTCTTACTTCCTAATTTTACTCCTCCAACAACCTCTATATTGAATTCCTCTTGGGACTTATATTAGGTGGATATCCGTATAAAAAAGAAACATAACATTATAAATGGCTTGATTTCTTCCAATAAATAAATTGTGGTCACTTATATACAGGATGTCCATAATGTCCGTGTGCACTTTAAAAAATTATAACATTATTTGTATTTGTGAATGGCGAAGAAAGCATTCTAGAAGTTGAGTAAAGTATTAAGAAGCAGGACAATTTCGCTAGAAACAAGGAAGACAGTATTGGAGGATTGCTACATGCTGTTCGTCCTTCAATATGGCAGGGAATGCTGGACAATATCATCGAAGACAAAGGAAAAAGTTGAAACAACTGAAACGTGGTTCTACAGAAGGATGCTGCGAATATCATGGATCGAGCATGTGAACAATGATGAGGTCCTAGAAATGATGGAAACTGTTGTGTCGTGAGTAAGAATAAATAACTCAACAACAGGAATAGGCTAATTGTTGTATTCCGTGAAAATAGTATTTACAAAGGTTATTAGTATCCAATACAAGAATAGAGGTTAATCGTCTCAACCGTCGTGAGACGTAGTATGAGCAATGGGTACTTCCGGGTCGTCACCGGAAGTCTACGACTGACTTGTCGATACGGCTGCTCGGCACACTCCCCCTACGTAGATGCCACCATTACTTTACATAGTAATGGAATAGTCCATTATAGCCGAATAGGCTCGGGCGTCCCAACAGAAACAAAAAGGAAATTAATACTGAGCATCAGCTGAAGTTCCTGGGACATGCAATGAGGAAGGAGGGCCTAGAGAACCTGATACTAACAGGCCAGATAGAGGGAAAAAGAGACAAGAGAAAGCAACGGATAACATATTTGAAGGACCTAATCAGGTGGATGACGGAACGATGGTTGCATGGTGTAACAAGAGAAGGCGTGCTTAGAGCCACCAGGGATAGGGAAACGTTGAAAGCCATGATCGCCTACGGTCTGAAGGGACAGGGCACATAGAAGAAGAAGTTCAAAAGCTTCTCTTCATTCTTATCGGTGAGAAGTCATTTTCGACGCTACTACCTCTTTCTTACTGACGAAATGCTGCAATCCTCTCGCTGCTCTATCGCTTTTTCCATGGAAACACGAAGTACATCCTTAAAGGCCACCATTTTTAATCTTCCACTTCTAAGAATAGCCATGCTAAGCACACTCTCAGTCCCTCTGTATTCCGTTATTGAGATGTAAGTTCCACTCGAGAAACTTTTTCCCATGAACCGCTGCTTTGTGGATTCCCAATAGGATGCTTCCCGATTACAACAGTTAACCGTTACCTTCCCCACATATTCGCATAAACTCTGCCTCTTATTCTGTAATAATTCTTTACATCGAGCGACTTCAGGCCCTTGTCCAGTGTGAGCACTATTGTAATATTGTAGGGATAAGAAATTAAGTACTAAAAGCATTTGGGGAAAACCCCAAGTAAAATTGCACACTCGCAAAATTGAATTCAAACGACTATTCACAAGTCAGTGCGAAAAACAAATCCTGAATCCTGACTGGATTAAAAAATAGAAAATTCATAATGACGTTATTTCACATCTAAAAGCAAAAATGCCCGCTGAAGCCGGTCACATGACCAGATTTAATTACTTAAGGACATTCTGTGACCGATCAACAGAATCAGATGGGAGCCGCGAGATGAAACAACTAAAATGTAACTTCAACTTCAAATCGACCCCGAGATAAGGTCAAGTCGCACCTTGATCTCTTTTTTCTTCTTTCGCGTGTACTGATTACTTTTAGTTCTCCATCCAAAGACATTCCTACTGAATACATATATACATACGTACGTACACTTGTACACTTTCAACAATTACTACTATGAATATTTTCTACAAGTCTTGATACCCATAACTTTATAATTGAACACGAACTCTACCTTTAACTTCTTAATAATGTTTCTAATTGCACATTAATTCCTACAACTTATGTTATTCTTTCCTTTTAATAAATTTCTATTTTTAAAATGCAAAATGTATATTTTATTGTTACACTATTCCACACAATTCCACATATTCCAACCTGCCGACAATCAACCTTCTGATAACGATAAAGACCTTCTGATAATTCTGCTAATGATAATTCATGCATAAAACTTGTAAGCTGTAGAAAGTTCGGTTAAGTAAGACACAAAGCCGAAGAAAGAAACATTAACCAGATTCCCATACGCGTCAATATACATTGTCATATCTTTATACATATATTTTCTTTTCAGTGGCTAAATTACAAAAAATGAAGCAAGAACATTAACATTTTCAACAAAATCAAATGCATAGTAACTAAGCAAAATAAATCTTCACTTAAAAACATTCTAAAGAAATCCACAATTCCAGGTGACATAAACAAGAAAATGTAATTAATTATTTAAAAAATTTAAAACCGCCAACCTTATTGTCAAAAATAATTTCCCTGCAATATCTGAATTACAGAGAATCAATATTATTTACGAATTTACATATCCTTTATAAAACTGTGTTCTTGATCAATCCTAATACCTAAATAATTACATTGGATTTGCTACTACGTGTTTAAGAAGAAGACTCACGTTAAATCATATCTAAACTTATTTATAAATGGAACTTTGTGTGTGTATGTGTGTGTCTGTGTGCTTGTGTATCCGTTACCTATAGACTTCGAAACGGCTGAACCGATATTCTTGAAAATTTATACATTTGTACTATAAGCGTCTGCGAGTATTCTTAGCTAGGTTTTGTGTCGAAGTACCCCCAATAAATATCGAAAATCGATAATCGAAAAAATCGGGTTTTAGAAGGAGTGGTCCGATTTTAATCAAATTTTATACACTCATAGAAAAAACATAAGAAACGATATTCTGAAGTTTCAAGGTTGCAGTTCTTACAATAGTGCAGAAAATCGATAATATATATATATATATATATATATATATATATATATATATAAGGCAAGATGTTTGTGTGTGTATCTGTTTATCTGTCTGTATGTCTGTATTTTTTCAGCCCTTTTATTTTAGTTTTTGATTCGGGTTTGGCTCTAAGTAGGTATAATTGTGGTTCTTAGTCTCAGCTATGATACCATTTACTCAGAGGACTTATTTAGCCTTCAAAATTCAGTTTATGACGAAAAAAATTATTTGATATGGGTACCAGAAAATCAAAATTTGACTTACATCCATTCATTTTTCTTTCAGTCTACGGTTTTGCTTTAACTGGAAACAACTATTGCTTTTTTGTCTTTCATGCCAACGTCCAAAGAGTCTGAGCTCCAGGACCATGGATTAATTTTAAAGCTTTCATTACACCTGAGCAACGCCGGGCTATACTGCTAGTTATTTATATAATTGATAATTTTAAAACTGCCTTCGGAAAACATTCCAAACTCAACTTTACCTACGAACATAGCCAGAAAAACAAACTCCCATTCTTTATTTTTCTCGTGTAGTTATTTTTTTTTTTAATCATCTCACCCCAAGCAAGGCATTCCACTGCCACTATTGCGCATGGGGCTACATAGGGGAAGGTAAAGAGAAGGAGTGGTTAGACATAGAGAATGTCAGGCGGAAGGTGACAGATGAGTAAGGATAGCGAGGATGAGGGTTGGTCAGATGGGAAGAGTGTTTGATAGTCAAGTAAAATTCTCAACTTCATTATAGAAAAAACTTACAAGAAAAAATCTTGCCATCTAAATTTTACTAGTCACTGTCTTCTTCAATATAAAATTGGTGTTATTAAAAATTTCCTTACGGGAGCGTATGAAAATTTATTCTCCTGATCACTTTTCTTTACAGAACTTAATAACATGAAACAAATGCTTGGCAATAATAGTTTTCCTAACCATCTTATAGATTACTATATCAGACTTTTACTTTCTAACGTAACTAATAGCAACACCAAACATACAGAAAAAACAATAACAATATTTTCTACAAAAACTAGATGCATAGTAGCTGTTACGAGGATACATTTATACATAAAAATAATATTAATAACGTCTAAAAAGTTGTAGTAAGGGATTCTATTGAGTTCTACTTGTTATTACTAAAAAAGTTTTAATTCATGACGTAGTCGTAAAAATAAGGAAATTAGAAATATAACGTTTGGAAGATACTAGAGAAAATTCGAGTAAAATCTAGAGAATTCTAAAGGATTCTAGAATATGCAAATTAGGTGTTATCCCCTATAAAATAGGTTTTGGGAAGAGAGTAGTTAGTTGTTAACGGGATTTGCTGACATTATCAACTCGGGCTTTGATTCAAGGATTTATATCTAGTCGATAGAAACTCTAAGAAAAGTTGCTGACCAACTTAAACCTGAAAGAAAACCTCATGAAACTATGTGGATAACTAGATATTTTTGACTTTTTCATTGATCATACTGGAAATTATTTTTTATATACACATTTAAAGGTTTCCAAAAAGTATAGCACTAAACTTCTTCGCCAACTTAACTGGGTAAAGATACTGATCTTTCCTTCTCCTTCGTAACACTTCGCCTGCCAGTAGCAAACACTGTTTTTCTCTTTGAAAGCAAAAACTGCATATTTGTAAATATTTTTATTTCATGTTTTTGTAAATTAAATATTTGTATGTGATTTTTAACTCTGAGTTTTGATCAATTTTTTTTCTTTTGTTACACTTAACACATAAGATAGCTATCAGCAACATTAATCTTCACTTAGAAACATTATATGTGTTGCTTACCAGTCAAAATTTGTAAATAATTACATTGGATCGGAACATTGAACAATAGTAGCTATAAACAATGTTAATCTTCACTTAGAAACACTATATGTGTTGCTTACCAGTCAAAATTCGTAAATAATTACATTGGATCAGAACGTTGAACAATAGTTGCTATAAGCAATTTTAATCTTCACTTAGAAACATTATATGTGTTGCTGATCAGTCAAAGTTCGTAAATAATTACATTGGATCATAACGTTGAACAATAGTAGCTATAAGCAATTTTAATCTTCACTTAGAAACACTATATGTGTTGCTGATCAGTCAAAGTTCGTAAATAATTACATTGGATCATAACGTTGAACAATAGTCGCTATAAGCAATTTTAATCTTCACTTAGAAACATTATATGTGTTGCTGATCAGTCAAACTTCGTAAATAATTACATTGCATCAGAACGTTGAACAATAGTAGCTATAAGCAATTTTAATCTTCACTTAGAAACACTATATGTGTTGCTGATCAGTCAAAGTTCGTAAATAATTACATTGGATCATAACGTTGAACAATAGTCGCTATAAGCAATTTTAATCTTCACTTAGAAACATTATATGTGTTGCTGATCAGTCAAAATTCGTAAATAATTACATTGGATCAGAATGTTGAACAATAGTAGCTATAAGCAATTTTAATCTTCACTTAGAAACACTATATGTGTTGCTGATCAGTCAAAGTTCGTAAATAATTACATTGGATCATAACGTTGAACAATAGTCGCTATAAGCAATTTTAATCTTCACTTAGAAACATTATATGTGTTGCTGATCAGTCAAACTTCGTAAATAATTACATTGCATCAGAACGTTGAACAATAGTAGCTATAAGCAATTTTAATCTTCACTTAGAAACACTATATGTGTTGCTGATCAGTCAAAGTTCGTAAATAATTACATTGGATCATAACGTTGAACAATAGTCGCTATAAGCAATTTTAATCTTCACTCAGAAACATTATATGTGTTGCTGATCAGTCAAATAAATAATTACATTGGTTCAGAACGTTGAACAAATGTGGCCAGCTGTAAAATGTGAAGCAGGGGTTGAATAGATTAAGCATTAGCGTTTTAGGAATGTCTGAAACTAGGTGGCTAAAGAAAGGAAATTTTGTCAGGATTATATACGCAGGCGGTGAAAATAGTGAACCGGAAGTTGGGTGGATACTGGATCAAGACATGAAGAAATGCGTTCTAGGGTGCTGCTCATGATCTGAAATGATTCTTGTAGTTAAACTGAAAGAAAAGACCTTTAACATATCTGCACCGAAAACACAAAGTGAAGAAGAAGAAATCGAATCTTTCTGTTCCTTGCTATAAAACGCCATGAGTAAGTATAAATCACAAGAAATACGAATTATCATGGGAGACCTGAAATGCCAAAGTAGGCAAGGATAGAGAAGACAATTTCGGACTAGGAAACCTCAATGACCCCGGAGAAAAATGTGTCCAGTGGTGCACAGGAAATGATTAGGTAATAACCAACAGCTGTTTCCAAGAACATCCAAAACGACCAGGGACACAGAAAATCCAAGAAGGAGAAACTAACAAGCAAATCGACTGCACAACTACCAAGAGATTTAGGAATGCACATACAACTTATCCAAATGCCGGCTTTGGAAGCGACCACCTCCTGGTTATATAGAAACTAAGAATAAAACTTCAGAAATTGAAGAAAACTAACGTCTCACCTAAAGTACAATACAACTTACTTTTGAGCAATCCAAACCTGCAGGAACACATATTGTGTAAAAAAAAGATACGTGAAACAAATTGAAAATACAATATCGAAATGGGACACCTTGTGAGAAGCTTTATTGGCCTTATCAAACGATCATCATCCCAAAATGAAGGAAAAAACAAATGGATTACAAATGAAATTTTTGACATGAGGCAAAGGAGACAGAAAACAATGCCAAGACATGGAACGGAATACAGAAACTACAAATAGAGAGAGAGAGAGAGAGAGAGAGAGAGAGAGAGAGAGAGAGACTAAAGAAGAATGGCTCAACAACAAATGGGCAGAAATAGAGATTGAATTTCACAAATAAAAAATGCATAGAAAATTATAAAACAGCATAAAAGGCATTTTCATCAACTGGATGCATACGAGGGTCATCCAATAAATAAGGTGAATGTTTCGGTATAAGGACATCTATGAGGGTCATCCAATAAATAAGGTGAATGTTTCGGTATAAGGACATCTATGAGGGTCATCCAATAAATAAGGTGAATGTTTCGGTATAAGGACATCTATGAGGGTCATCCAATAAATAAGGTGAATGTTTCGGTATAAGGACATCTATGAGGGTCATCCAATTAATAAGGTGAATGTTTCGGTATAAGGACATCTATGAGGGTCATCCAATAAATAAGGTGAATGTTTCGGTATAAGGACTTCTATGAGGGTCATCCAATAAATAAGGTGAATGTTTCGGTATAAGGACTTCTAATACAGATAGAAGCTTACTTTTTTAAAAAAATGTTTTCCTTTATTTCTTTTTCAAAGGGATTTAATTTTTTTTTTTGCAGACTGAAAGAAAAAAACATTTGAGAGTTTTGAAGGTTAGCAAGGACGGCCGAACAAGAAGCATGCTCTTTGATTGAACAGAGGTCAGTTATCAAGATTTTGGTTGCTGAAGGGTGCAAACCAGTTGAAATTCATAGGAGAATGTCAACTCTGTATGGTGCCACATGTTTCAGCCAACAAATGTCTACAAGTGGTCTAAATTGTTTAAAGAAGGACGGAGCAGTGTTGAGGATGAAGACAGGCCTTTGAGTTCTACAGATGTAAGGTCTCCTGAGGTGATCGAATCAGTCAATGATCTCATTCAGTCTGACAGTGCCAACTACTGTGAATTGCAGAGACAGGTCAAGAAAGACATAAACAACAAACGCAGGGGTCATCAGTCACATGGAGTCGTCTTGCATCAAGACAACGCAAGGCCTCACATAGCAGCCCAAACGGTGCAGACCTTCCACGAGCTGGGCTGGGAACTGCTCCCTCATCTCCCTTACAGCCCAGACCTTGCCCCTTTAGACTTTCACTTGTTTAGTCCTTAGAAAGCGTTCACGAGAGTCACAAAGTTTGAAAGTGACGATAAAGTCAAAAGTGCTGTGAGCGATTGGCTGAGACATCAGTCCAAAGCTTTTTATGCTAAGGGAATATGGAAGCTTGTGCACAGATGGGAAAAGTGTGTGACACTGCTGGGAGACTACGTTGAACAATAAAAAAAGATAAGCTTCTGTCTGTATTTATTTCATTCCTTATTTTGAAAAATTCACTTATTTGTTGAATAACCCTCGTACAATCCAAGGACGGAACGCTCATATCAGAGAAAGAGAAATACTTCTATATTGGAGAACTATTCGACGACGAATGAGAACAACTGGTAATATACAGAAATACCGATGAGCCGGAAATATTAAAAACTGAATTAGAAGATGCAGTAGCCAAACTGAATAGAATCAAAGCAGCAGAACTAGGCGGTATTGTAATAGTGATGCTGACAGCCTTAGACGACTTCGGTGTAGACAAGATTACGGAAATAATAAATGAAATCTACAACAGTGACGATATACCAAAAGACCTAAGCAGATGAATTTTTATAGCACTGTCTAAGAAAACAAACGAAAATGAATGCGGACTCCACCGAACAATCAGTTTAATGAGCCACATAACAAATCTCATCATCCGAAAGCTGATGAATAAAGCGTGCATCAGAATCAGGCCAGACATACGATAAGGACAGCGCGGATTCGTCAAAGGCACGGCTACAAGGAGCGCGATAAGTAATGCTCGGAATATACACATTTGTTTTATAAAAATACGTTCGACAGAGTACTTCACAAAGACTTGCTAGGGCTGCTCCGCAACCTCGACATATTCGGGAAAGACATCGGAATAATCAATAATCTATACTGTCAGCAAACCGCCTACGTACGGACAGGAAACATATTCAAGAGATATCCAAAAATAGAAAGGATTGTAAGACAAGGATGTGTCTTCTCACCGGATCTATTCAACCTTATACATGAGGCAATTCTGAGAAAACTGCCAGAGTTCATCACTGATGGCCACAATCTTATCAATATAAGATACGCAGATCACACAGTGCTGGTAGCAGACACGGAAAAGAAACTACAAGACCTCCTACAGAAGTTAGCAAAGAAAGTAAGAAGAAATGTATTAAACATAAACTATATGAAAACTGAATGCATGGTCATCAGTAAAAGAAGAACCTAAAATGTAAATTACAGATCAGGAATACTAAAATCAAGCAGGTGCAAAAATTTAAATACCTGAGACGTGTTCTAACAGAGGGCGGAAAGTGCAACTCTGAAATCCGAAGGCGTATTGGCATGGCCATCCTTTCAGAAGCTGGGTATATTATTGAGAGACAATAAAATTTCGTTGGAAATAAAGAAAGGAGTAACGGACTGTTATGTGATGTCTGCCCTTCTATATGGTAGCGAATGCTGGACAATCTCCTCAAAGATAAAGGATAGATTCGAAGCAATAGAAATGCAGTTCTACAGAAGGATGCTGAGGATATTATGGACCGAACATGTGAGCAACAACCAGGTTTTAGAGAAAATGGAAGAAAGGGAACTTAGGCTTAATATCAGGAAAAACAGTTTCTGGGACATGTAATGAGGGAGGAGGACTTAGAGAATCTGATGCTCACAGGGTGGATATAAAGAAAGAGAAACAGGGGAAAACAACGCGTGACATATTTGATGGGATTAAGCAAATGTATCGCAGAGCAGGGTTCAGGAAAAATAACAAGACAAAATGTATTAAGAGCTAAAAGTGACAGGAAGATGTAGAGGGTCATGATCGCTTACGTTCTGAAAAGATACGGTACATAAAAGAAAAAGAAGACTACTACAACATGTTTAACATGAAGACACGCGCTACACTTCTCTGACCATAGCTCTATTATGTCTCAATCAAATACAGATAGAGACCTACTAAACTCTAACTATAACATACCTGTCATACAAATATAATAGCAACATCAACATCTAAAAAGGCTAGAAATAATAGAAGCATTATAAATAAAAAAGAAAAAGCCAACACTTGATAATAATAATAATAATAATAATAATATGGCTATGAACACGGCCACAATGTGCTGACACTGTTTAGAAAATAAAATTTTCCTATAACTCTAGATATATAAATAAAACATCTATATATCAAGTTAAATGTAAAATAAACTTTATCCTTGATAATGATTAAAATTATAGACGAAAGCGCTTAGGTAACTAAAAACTCTGGACAATTTTTATATCATTTATGTTCTGAAAAGTAAGACATTATAAGATCACATGAAAGATTAAATAAAAACTTAACCACAGGACTTTGTCATTTTCATCAAAATTTCCATAAAAGGGGCGTTGCTGCCTAAATGCACAATGCGCGTGTGTGTGTGCGTCTTTGTGTGTGTGTGCTTGTTTACGCGCTCTTGCATGTCTACAAAGTGGTTGCTGGTTTTCATCCACTTTCTAAAACATGACTACATCATTATGCATCAAATATTTTGGTAGGAAGAAAAATTGGGGGTAAAAAAAGAGGACACTTTCAATTTTACAATTTTGCCGATAAAAATAATTTTTTTATTGAGATGGGGAGAATATTTGCGTGTATTTCTGTTTTTTATTTTTGCTATTTATTTACATTTCATTGTAGCAACACACACACACAGAGATATATTTTATACAATTATATATCCCATTTTAGTGGAGTTTTTGTACTTAATGACTCTTTCTAGTGAATGAAATTATTATTCGAAAATAACTTAGATCTATTTTTCAAACCTTGACCACTGATGTTTGTAACAAATGTTAAACCACAAAAAGATTGATAGATAAACACACACACACACACACACACACACACACACACACATATATATATATATATATATATATATATATTAAATCGTTTCACCCCGAGCAAGGCAGAAATGCCACTGATGAGCGGGGGGCTACATAACTGTAAAAAGATTAATTAGAAAAGAGTGAGGAGTACAAACTTATTTATTGGATGACCTTCATAGAAGATCTTATACCGAAACATTCACCTTATTTATTGGATGACCTTCATAGAAGATCTTATACCGAAACATTCACCTTATTTATTGGATGACCCTCATAGAAGTCCTTATACCGAAAGTTGCAATAGAAAGCTGAGAATGCAGGTGCGATGACAGATACATAGGTGGAGAGAAAGGGAAGGATATACGGGGGGTGGGGAGAGAGCTAGAGTCCAGTGGTTAATAGATGAGTATTGACATTGCATTTAAATTTCTGGAGGTTGTAGCCGTCAGGAAAGCAAGAATATGGGAGCGAGTTCCACAGGCGGGAAGTGCGAGAGAAGAAGCTGCAGGAGTAGAATTGTCGTCTGCATTTGGCTAACCTGACTGTGAATGGGTGGAACCCAGTTGCCAGTCTGGTTGCACGAGTAAACACCTGTTGAGGAGGCACCAGTGACTTAAGTTCGTCCGAGCAGAAGCCATGAAAGTATTTATAGAACAGAGAAAGAGAAGCCACATTTCGACGGTGGGGAAGTGGCTGCAGTCGAGCTGCCAGATCAGTATCTATCACATTAGAGACTCTCCTTTGGAGCCTGTTGAGAACACTGAGAACGGCAGGGGCGCCTGACCATAAATGGCAGCAGTACTCCATGCACAGCACATGGCTCAATATATCCCAGGCTTGACATATAGATGGTGTCACTAATAAAAAATCCATATGATTTTCACCTAATACAAGGCCCAAGAGCCACTGAAGGTAGAGATTACCGTTTAGTGTTATATGAGCGTAACAAAGAACAAGAAGTGAAGTTCATAAAGATAAAGGTTAATAATTGACTTGAACTCGAGATCACGATTGCAGTTATTGTGAAAACATCCAGCCAGGATTCTGTTCCACAAAACAGCAGTTCTTCGAAATAAGATTTTTCCGTTGTAACTTAATCTTTACTGTCGGAATAAGAAGGGAATGGGAATGAGTCACAGTTGTGTATGTTGGATGGTGGGTCCCAGTTGTAAAGGTCAGGTGCCATTGTACTAATGGATATTGCTCGCCAGAACTCATGCCATGGAAATATCGGGAGAGCAGCAACAGGATCCCAATGTTTTGTCAGTAGGAAACGAGTGCAGGATCATGTAGAGATTTTTGTTAACTCTATCAGGACATGAAAGTGAGAATCAGCCCAGATATGACAGTAATACTCCATTTTCAGTCATTTTCTTGTAAAGATAACGTATATTATTATTATTATTATTATTATTATTATTATTATTATTATTATTATTATTATACTGAAGCGGTACAATGTCAGTCAGTCAATTAAGTGCCATACGTGATACAGGCTTGGCTGAATAAGACATTACTTTCGGTAGATTGGCTGTCAACCAAGGCTATAAAATCCAATCTGTCCTGTCGTGTAACCCATAGCTTGAAAGAAGAAACGAATTAATATCTTTCCCAAGGGTATTTGCGAGTAAATGAATGCAGCGAATTCAACTGGAATTCGAACTCGGCTTCCCGATTTCTCATTTGGAACCGATATCCACTGCACCAAAACGCCTTTTTCCAATCATTCTATCAATTCCGAGACTAATGTATATACAGTTCTAAATCATGTTTCTTTTTTAATCGTATCACCCAAGCAAGGTGGTAACGCCACTGATGCGCAGGGGGCTACATAAGACTAAAAATATTAGATAGGAGGAGAGTAAAAAGCAAAACGAACCAGTTAGAAAGGAGCAAGAGAAGGATGGGAATACAGGTGTGATGACAGTTGCAAAGGTGGAGAGAAAAGAAAGGATATACAGGGTGGCGTGGAAAGAACTAGAGTCAAATGGTAAAGAGATGAATATTGACATTGCATTTAAATTCCTGAAGATTGTAGCCGTCAGGAAAGCAAGAATATAAAAACGAGTTCCACAGACAGGAAGTGCAAGAAAAGAAGCTGCAAGGGTAGAATTGTCGTCTGCATTCAGTTGATCTAACTGTGAATGGGTGAGACCCAGTTGCCAGTCTGGTTGCACGAGTAAATTCTTGTAGCGAGGGCACCAGTGACTTAAGTTTGTTGGAGCAGAAGCCGTGAAATTACAATAATTTTTACATATGATTAACAAGTGACTGAATATTAAATTATAAAATTTGCACCAGAAGAGTTTTTTTTTTGTTTGTTTTTCACGGCAGTGATGACGGGTCAATGTTTGAAGTCAACAAATCTGGAATAGCATCATTTATGGCAGCTAAAAAGATGTAACATGGCCCATTGTTATCAAACTTCCCTTATGCTGAAGTTGAAAAACAAAAGAGGTTCTTTCATATCAGAAGCTATTTTTCCAAGCTACCATTTCAGCTCTGTTTTGTATGAAGGTAAAAATATATGATTTATTAACGGGAAGTTTTAAAATTTACAACATTCAATAAAACATCCGTTCCTAACGTCGTAGGACAAGATAATAAAACAGGAGATAGCACTTTTCGAACAATCTTTTTCATTTTTATGTGTGCAAAACAATATTAAGTTTATAACAATGTATTACCAGCTGCCTTTGCAAACATTTGTGAAATATATAACGATAGCGAAATGCGAACTGTAATTTGTTATAGACTAAAAGGTAAGGAAAATATAAACAAAGAGATAAACGATAGAAATTTTTTTCTTTCGCTCCGGTATCATTTATTTATTTATATCGTTATTTATTCATCTATTAATCGTTTCACTCTCAAACAAGACGGCAGTATCACTAACACGTAGAGAGTTACAGGAAGTGAAAGTGAAAGCAAAAGTGAAAGTGAAAGTAAAAGATGCAGAATAGGGAGGATAGAAGAAAATACAGAAAAGATGACATGATTTTGAAAAGACAGCAGATAGCTAAGGATGTTTGATTTAATATTTTTAAGGTTGTAGTTATCACAGAAGCAAGGGAAAGGAAGGGAGATCCTTAAATGAGAAGTGCGAGAAACTGTTGGAAAAGAAGTGGAAATTGCATTTACTTACTGCAACAATAAAACTGTGGCGATATATTTGCCAATCTATTATCACGCTTAAATTCCTTTAATCGGAGAACCAAGCCTCTTATATACTTATATCATACATCCCAATAGATGCGTCGAGATGGGTCATCAGTGATGTTACTCTTGGATTCATTGGGAGTTTCGGGTCTTTCAACATCAGACTCCCTCGTCCAAGTGACCCAGTCGGCTTTGGTCTCCCGCCAACTCCCATCTCGATATGAAACTTGCAAACGAGTTAAATGGCAGTATTTATGCTTTTAGAGCAGTTAATGTCATTTTTTGCCACAGCCAATCAGTGTGTAGCAATTTTTTTTTTTTTTTTTTTTTCTTTTTTCCAGGATGTCCCCACCTGCCCCATTATTCTTTTAAACAGGTCATTATCAAATTTCTGCCAATCCCCTAAGTTGTTAGAAGGGGGCCATTTAATCATAGTTGTCGTTGATGTCGGTTTTGGGATGACATTTGCGTGGAGAGACTTGGTACTGTGGTTTGCTTCCTGACCCCGCTTCTCCTGCGTATGACCAGGGTCTTGCCCTGTGCGCTGCTCCTGTCTCTTTTCAACCAGACATTTCATTCGACCTTGATGAATCTTTAAACCTCGTTCATTCTTGCAAGTTTTTCCACACACACATTTCGCGCTCGTAATCCTTTGGTCAGTCAAGTTCGTTTCCTTTATGACAGTCCTGTCAGGGAACTCATCCTCCCCCCTCTCGGGTTCCCCTGGGGGTATTTTCCTGTGTGATTCTTCGTAGCAAATTTTGGGTATTTCCTCACGGAAATCGCAATTAGGGGTGCTATCCCTTCATGCCCCGATTGCCGTCTTCCCGGCTGCCTAACTGTCTCTCCAGTTCGTCACCAAATCTTTTCTTTGGTTGTCACCCGTTCTTTCTCGGTCGTCACTGGTAACACCAGAAGTATACTTATATCATACATCCCAATAGATGCGTCGAGATGGGTCATCAGTGATGTTACTCTTGGATTCATTGGGAGTTTCGGGTCTTTCAACATCAGACTCCCTCGTCCAAGTGACCCAGTCGGCTTTGGTCTCCCGCCAACTCCCATCTCGATATGAAACTTGCAAACGAGTTAAATGGCAGTATTTATGCTTTTAGAGCAGTTAATGTCATTTTTTGCCACAGCCAATCAGTGTGTAGCAATTTTTTTTTTTTTTCTTTTTTCCAGGATGTCCCCACCTGCCCCATTATTCTTTTAAACAGGTCATTATCAAATTTCTGCCAATCCCCTAAGTTGTTAGAAGGGGGCCATTTAATCATAGTTGTCGTTGATGTCGGTTTTGGGATGACATTTGCGTGGAGAGACTTGGTACTGTGGTTTGCTTCCTGACCCCGCTTCTCCTGCGTCTGACCAGGGTCTTGCCCTGTGCGCTGCTCCTGTCTCTTTTCAACCAGACATTTCATTCGACCTTGATGAATCTTTAAACCTCGTTCATTCTTGCAAGTTTTTCCACACACACATTTCGCGCTCGTAATCCTTTGGTCAGTCAAGTTCGTTTCCTTTATGACAGTCCTGTCAGTAAAAAAAGTAGTTGAAATATTTATTGAAAAGACAGAGAGAAGCCACGTTACATCGATGAAAAAGTGAGTGAAATTGAGATGCCTGGTCAGGATCGATCATATTACAAATCTTTCTTTGTTTTGTTTTATCAAAAATCTCGAGATGAATAGAAGGAGCACCAGACCAGATATGGCAACATTATTCAATGTGCGAGTATCGGTGGTCAGTGACAGATTTGTAAACGAGGAAGATGTATTCTGGCGAGAAAATTGTTTTTGGCACGACCTAGTAAACCAGCTTTTCTTACAGCAGATGTATCAGTTGATTCAATACAGTCACCCTACTTCATATTAGTAGAAAATATGAGGCCAAGAAGACGTAATGTGTTGCTCTTCTGGAATTTACCATCAGCCATGCTGATGGCAAGCAGAAAAGGTTTCTTGTAGTGTTTAAATGAAAGCAGTTTTCTTTTGTCACAGTTATTGACCAATCAATGGTGGAATGGTCTCCACTAAGATAAACTTATTTCAGTGAAGAATAGTCAATAAAATTGTCGAGCGTCACTAGTCATTTTTTCTGTGATCCGAACTAATTGAACTTGACTCGATAAACTAATGAAAAATGAAACTTCACTAGATTTAAATGAATTTTAAGAAAATCTGCAACTGATAATTTTCCAAACCAATATATATATATATATATATATATATATATATATATATATATTGGTTTGGAAAATTATATATATATATATATATATATATAAACCCGACCAAATTGGGCGATTCTGAGCTATGGGCGCTCGATAGAAGGAGGCAGACTTTTAGCATGTGATGTATCATGTACACATACGCCAGTAGTTGGGGTGTTTTAATTCATTACTGAATGAACGATGAGTAGATGCTAGAGTAGCTACTGTTTTTCAAAGTGCTCAATCAGAGCGTGAGAGCGTAGAGAGAGAGAGAGAGAGAGAGAGAGAGAGTGACATACATGATGTGTAACTGAATGACAAAACGTTAAAAAATTTTGTAACGAATTTTTTCTCAAAAAGGGTTTCATCAGACTAAAGTAATGTTTTTAGTAACAGAATTATATTATTCCCTCTTCCTCTTATATATATATATATATATATATATATATATATATCCAAATGAATAAGGAACGAAGAAAATAATTGCAACATTCAAAATATTAATTTAAAACAGTGCTATTAGTTAATAATGGCGGTAATAAACATTTTATTGAAAAAAACAACAAAAACACTTTTTTGACCATCATTATTAACTATCTGATGAGATATTGCTCTTTCAATGTCGAAACAAAATGTACAATTTTGTAGTAGTTTGTAGTTTGTACATGTTCTAAAGTAATAATTAATCACAATATATATATATATATATATATATATATATATATATATATATATATATAGATAGATAGATAGATATTGCCTACGAATTACGACATTAAAAAAATCTATGTAAGAAAACGTTCTTTTATTTTTTTTAACTAAAAACCTGATATATTTAAACTCTGTGTTTAGAATTGTTTGGTTAACTCAGTTTCCAATAACGAGTTATTAGAATTTCGGCTTCGATAAAATCTTACTCAGGATTGGTAAGGAACATAATGAAGATAATAATAATTAAAGAGATGAACACTTGCATAATATCGACAGTAAGATACACAGGTTTATTTCTCGGTTGGACTAAATGGAGTTCTGATGTAGGGACCAATGAAAAGAAGAAAAAGAAAGTAGAAGTCGACTCTTCAGAATTGAAAACCGTTTTAAAATGACCAGAGAGAAAATGATGAATACAATATTTTTTTTTAAATCGTCGAAACGTTTTAACAATAAATGGAATAAAATCGACAGACAAAACAAGTAAAATAGAATAAAAAAACACTGCACAGAGAATTTAAGGGATACAAAAAAAAATATCGTGAATTAAATCATCATCATGGCTGAGCAGAGAACAGCTGAAGAGAGAAACGTAGACATTAATTATTGTAGACCAGAACAAGTGAAAAACAAAACAAAACAAAAAACAAACTACGTACAAGCAAAGATTTGCAAAGGCCAGAAAAATAGGATCTGCCACATCTGGTCGGGTGCCCCTGCTATTCTCCTCGGGCTTCTCGATAAGGTTCAGAGGAGGGTCTTTAATGTGATAGGTACCGACTTGGCAGACCGCCTACAGTCTCTCTCCCACCGGCGCGACGTGGCTTCCCTGTGTCTCTTCTATAAATACTTTCATGGCTTCTACTCCGATGAACTTAGATCACTGGTGCCCCCTAAATACGAATTTGAACGAGATACTAGATTAGCAACTAGATCCCACCCTTTTACAGTGAAACCGATAAAATGCAACCGTAACTTCTACTCCAACAGTTTCTTTCCTCGCACTTTCCGACTGTGGAATTCCCTTCCTCATGATTGCTTCCCCGACAACTACAATCTCCAGGAGTTTAAATGTAAGGTCAATAGACACCTCCTAACACACTAACTCGCATCAAAACTCTTCCCATCTACCTAACCCTCAGCCTCGGTATCCTTACCCATCTATCACCCTCCTTCTGACATTTCCCTATATCTAACCACTCTTTTCTTTACCTTCTCCTATATAACCCCTTGAGCAATAGTGGCAGTGGAATGCCTTGCTTGGGGTGAAATGATAAAAAAAAAACACGTAACACTTAACCAGGGAAGACAACAAGCTGATCGCAAAATTAATATAAAAGAAGCCATGGTAGGTTGACATCCTATAAACAGTGAGAACTTTTAGATTCCAAGGATCGTGAAAACGAGAGAGAATTTATTACTTCCTTGAGAAAAGAATATGTAACCTGAAGGTTTAGTTACCTCCATTGCACAATGCACATTTGGAAGCGTATCAAAACAAGAATATGGAGATTGGTAAATTGTAAATTCGGTTAAGGATCGAGAATCTATTGATCGAGAATCTTGTTGGTTCATAATACTAAGGAGGGTGCTGGAGATTTTCCCATACTTGATATCACTCAATCATCAGCGATGAACACACAATTATCAGGTGTGGACAAATTACCTAATTAAAAAGAGGAATTAAAACGAATTGATACGTCAAAAAGCACTTTGGAATTATGGAAGAGAAAAGTGACTGCCGACCTTGAAAACCCTGTAGGGAGCCTTTGCGTTGTACGGTATGAATAAAAATGAAGAACTCGCAGAAGATTTGTTCTCGTTTCTTTTTATTAAAATTAATGATAATTGACAATATTTTATGTAATAAAGAATTCAACAGGAAGGAATTGTACAAAACTTTCATTTTAGATGAAGTAAGAATGCAAAGCGTTGAATGGCAGAATGGCAAATTACTTCCTGCATCAGCTGCCATGAAATTTTCCAGGATTCTTTCACCCACTCCCACCACACATCCACAATTGCACAGACACATAAACATCTATACTTATTTATAAATGGAACTTTGTCTGTCTGTCTGTCAGAGAATCGGATAAAAAGTGTGTGTGTGTGTGTGTGTGTGTGTGTGTGTGTGTGTGTGTGTGTCCGTTACCTATAGACTCCGAAAGAGCTGAACCGATTTTCTTGAAAATTTACACAGTTGTTCTGTCAGCGTCTGCGAGTGTTCTTAGATAGTTTTCGTATCGAGGTACCCCCGATAAATATCGAAAATGGATAATCGAAAAAATCGGGTTATAAAGGAGTGGTCCGATTTTAATCAAATTTGATACACTCGTAGAGAGACATAAGAAACGATATTCATAAGTTTCAAGGTTGCAGTTCTTACAAAAGTACAGAAAATCGATAATATATATATATAACTCTCTACATCAATTGACTCTTCAGCTATGGGTGAACTAACATCAGTATATAAAAAATGCTATATTTTTTTGCTGTATATATATATATATATATATATATATATATTCTGTATTTTCTATATATATATATATATATATATATATATATATATATAAAAGGCAAGATGTTTGTGTGTGTGTCTGTTTATCTGCCTGTATGTCCTTTATACAAATCCACAATTTTTATCCGATTCTCTCCAAACTTTACGCAAATATTCTTTAGGCTGAGTCTGAGCTCCAGGACCATGGATTAGTTTTAAAGTTTTCATTTATACTCGAGCAACGCCGGGCGATACTGCTAGTATATATATATATATTAGTTGCGATTGGTAAATTGTCGCAATTATTTTATTATTTCAAATATTCTTTAGGCTGAGTTTGAGCTCCAGGACCATGAATTAGTTTTAAATCTTTCATTACACCCGAGCAACGCCGGGATATACTGCTAGTAACGCATACATTGAACTTGGTTAACTGGTTTGATTTAATTTCTAGCGATAAATTTTATAAATATTATGTACAATGATGTTTTATTTTCCCAAATTATGTTAGATCGCTCTGTTTATGCGTCACCCTCTCTTTCTCTGCACACACACACACACACACACACACACACACATATATATATATATATATATATATATATATATATATATATATTATGCTCTCATTACGATTGAGCTCTCTTGAGAAGAAAATTTTGGCGAACTCAATTCATTTCTGAAGAGTCACGCTTATAGCAGAAGTGGAAACTCTTTTGAATATGTGCTTTTCCAGAGAGCTCAGTCGTAATGAGAGCATAATATCGTGTCATAGACGTATTACAATATATATATATGTGTGTGTGTGTGTGTGTGTGTGTGTGTGTGTGTGTGTGTGTGTGTGTGTGTGTGTGTGTGTGACTTTACGTCTATGGCACGACTTTGAGTTTCACGCATATTTTATACTGACAGTTTAATAGATATGAATTTAAGTTTATTCTATGTTCATGAGAATCGATGCTTAAAGTTAAATTACTGCTTTTTTAATAAACAAATTGAAAATTTAAATATTCTAAGGTTACATGTAGATAAAAATTAAAGTTAAAATTATAACCTTATAACTATTTATAACTATTGCCGTTGCTTAGCGGGGTTTTATGTCAAAACAAGATAAAATCGTCGCTGATGGTGGATGTTATTGTGTTACCATCCTTATAACCACTCTGAAGATGGCTCATGTGAGCCGAAAGCTTAGAACCAACTTAATAAAAATTATCCAAATGTAGGATAATTTTTGCCTTTATTTTCAGCTGAAATTAAAGCCAAAATACGTTTAGAACGGCTCATGATTAAACATAATAGACATTCATTCTTTCTTATATTTAACAGTATATGTTTAGAAAATTAATTTCTGCCTCGATACACACTATATATATATATATACCCGTCCGATAAAAACGTACATTCCAACAGATAATGCCATTAATCAACAATTTAGCACTTACGCACCAAGTCCTTCAAAAGTCTAACGGTCAAAACGGAAGACACATTCCCTTCATTATCAATAACCCCAACCAACCCCACAACAACAATGAACCAAATATAAACAGCGGATGATTCCAGTTCTTGCTTATTCCTCCTGACGAAAAAATTATGTACATGTTCTAAAACATAATTTATAATAAATATTCACAGCTCTATACATCATATATCGAGCATTGTTTTAAATTAATGTTTTGGACGGTGAAAATAATTTCTTTCTTCGTTCTGTATTCACTCGGATATATATATATATATATATATATATATATATATATATATAGGCAGCAATCTTTCTTTTATGCAGGTTTCATTAAAATGACAGAGGAGCTATTATAGTTTTTGTATGCAACTTATGATCTTATGATTTTTTCACAAACCTGTTTTTGTTACAAACCTTTTATTTCTGTTAAGTAAAAAAACATTTATTTGTCAAGAACATAGTTTTCATTGTTTAACAAATGATTTCTATCCTTCTACAAGCTTATTGATGCCATTTTCATAGAAACGTAGTGGTTTTTGTTTTCGGTTTGATAGTTTTCGACTAAACTGTGTCAATATTTAGTCATCTAAAATGTTCTGTACGCCGAAGTGAAAATCCGAAAGGGTCAAGTAAGAAGAACAAGGTGGGTGATTGAGTGTTTCCCACTTCAAATGTTTAAGCTTCGGCAAGGGTCTGTTCTGCAACACGCGGTCTTGCATTCATGTAGTGAAAAATGACACTTTTTCGACTTGCTCAAATCTGTTTTTTTCTTGAATATCCACATTTAAATTGGTGAGTTGGTCTCATTATTTTTTTCTGTTGTTGTTTTGCCTACTGGAAGAGAATCAAAATGAACTATTATCCTTTCCTCCTGTAATCCCACCAAACGGAGAGTAAAGCATCTATTGGTACAAGTTTGTTTTAGCCACACCTTCTGCGCATCAACAAGCTTGTTTTCAGCTCCGATTGCGTTGAATGTTATCATAAGCAATCCATTTTTCATCGCCTGTAGAGTGTAGAATAAGGCAGGGGATAGTGAAAACCGCCTTCATTATTTTTGTTTTGTTATAGATAACAGCTAAACCGCAGTTTGACAAACTTACTTCAGGCATGAAAGAAAGTCTATATTTCTGAGATGTGGTATTTTAATTAGTTACAGTATTTACACTATTCTGAATGTTGTCCTCATTTTTGTTGCCATATTTATGACGTTTCAAATGGTGTAAGTTCTGGCCTTCTTCAGGTGTTTGGGGTTTCGAATCGAACCTTTTATTTTGTCTACTCATGGCACAGTGGATAAAATTGTTAGTTAAATTCAGTGAATTGACCCAAACAGTTGTGAGTTCAGCACCTGGCAATAGCAGAGATGAACAAAAATTTGGAAAGTTGAGTTAAAAGGAAGATAACTGAAACTGACATATCTGAGAAAAGCATGACAGGTGAAAGTAGAAATGGACGAAAGAAAGGTTTCATTTCGAAAATTTTAAACAGCTGAAGAAGCTCAGAGCGTACAACGTTCGAAATGTCGTAAATATGGCAACAAAGATGAGAGCAACAGTCTGAACAATGTAAATAGTTCAAATGCAACGAAGTTTGAAATTTTACAACAAAAAAAAAAATTGACGGATTCGGAAATCTAAGCCAGCCTATGAAGGATAAAGGGATAAACAGTTTCGTAAATAATTCTGAGTAATTTGGGCTGTAGGCTCAAAAACAATAAACATTCATTCTTGAAGTGACTTTGTCACGAGCTTGACATTTCATTGAAAACCTATTTTATTCAGTAAACAGACATTTTATTGGTTATTTAAATATTAAAATCTTTTTGGTCGCGTATGATTTTCTGAAAGTTTCTAGTAAATTCTTGCTACCTTTTATTCTACCCGTCATCAACTCAACGGTCAATGTTTACCTATCTTCCTTATTCCTGTAATGCTCATTCGCTTCTTCTTCTTCTATGTGCTTTGTTCCTTCAGGACGCAGGCGATCATGGTTCTCCACGTCTCCCTATCTCTTGTGGCTCTTAGTATGTTTGCTCCTGTTACACCTCGCAACCTCCTGATCCACCTGATCAGGCCCTGCAAAATATGTTATCCGCTGCCTTCCTCTGTCTCTTTTTCCTTCTATCTGGCCAGTCAGTATCAGGTTCTCCAAACTCTCCTTCTTTATTTCATGTCCCAGGAACTTCAGTTGTCTCTTCCTGATGCTCAGTATTAATTTTCTTTTCGTTGCCATTCTTTCCAACACCTCATCGTTGATTGCATGCTCAGTCCACAATATCCGCAGCATCCTTCTGTAGAACCACATTTCCGCCGCTTCAAGTTTTGTCCCTCATTTTCGATTATATTGTCCATCATTCACTGCTGTATTGAAGAAGTGACATCACATAGCAATCCAGCACTCTTTTCTTTGTACTACTGCTAATTTCACACACACGCACACATACACACACACACGCACACACACACGCACACACGCACGCACGCACGCACGCACGCACACACACACACACACACACACACCTCATTCCTTATAACTATTTACGCCATAACTCTCTACTTCAATTGACTCTTCAGCTATGGGTGAATTAACATGAGTATATAAAAAATGCTATATTTTTTGCTGTATTTCTATTGAATGAAATTAATGTCCCTGGAACAATTTTTTTTTTTAAATCGTTCCTCCTCAAGCAAGGCGATAAAGCCACTGAGGCGGAATTGGTTAATGAGAGTGAAAGAAGATGAAAAAACGTTAACAAGGAGAAAAAGCAATAAAAAACAGGTTCAAGAAGACAAAAGAAGATAATCGATGTTGCATTTAAACTTTTTCATATCGAAGGCGACAGAAAAGCAAGTAGCCGAAAGTGATTTCTAAAAGTTGGAAAATAAACTATTACAATAGAACTTACTGTTACATCTATTTCAACAGTAAAACAACAACACCTAGTAGCCAGTTTTGTCTTCTTTTTGATGATTGCTAAGTATAAGCTTCAGGATATCCTCAGCATCCTTCTGTAGAACAACATTTCTGTTGCTTCGAGTCTCTCCTTCATCCTTGAGGAGATTTTCCTGTATTCGCTGCCATAAGTACTAAGTCTAAATTCATGCAGTCAATGTACCAAAGAAGAAAACTTGTTAGAATAACCGCCATGAAAATATTTATAGAAAAGACACAGGGACGCCAGAACCCAAAGATAAGAAAGTGAATAAAGCTAAAATTCCAAGTCAGGAAGAATAACATTACAAATTCTTTGGATTTTATCAATTTTCTCGATATATATAGTGTATCGAGGCAGCAGATAATTTTCTAAACATATACTGTTAAATATAAGAGGCAATGCATATATATTATGTTTAATCATAAGCCGTTCTAAACATCGTGTTTTAGTTTTAATTTCAGGCGAAAATAAAAACAAAAATTCTCCAACATTTGGATATTTTTTTATTAAGTTGGTTCTAAGCTTTCGGCTCACATGAGCCATCTTCAGAGAAGTTACAAGGACGTTAACATAAAAACATCCACAATCAACGACGATTTTATTTTGTTTTGACATAAAACTTGGCTAAGCAACAATAACAGTTATCAATTATCCAAATGTTGGAGTATTTTTGTCTTTATTTTCACCTGAAATTAAAGCCAAAATACGATGTTTAGAACGGTTTATGATCAAACATAATAGACATTCATTGTCACTTATATATAACTGTATATGTTTAGAAATATATGTATCAGACCCGATGTGGCAGCCATATTGTACACTTATAAATGTATAAAATGGATTCAGGTTAGATAAATTGTTCGGGAACCAACTTTTCTAGCAGTAGACCTAACAACTGATTCAATATAATCATTTCACTTCATACCAGTGAAAAACGTAGGATTAAGAAGTAGCAAGGTGTTGCTCTTCTTGGGGTTAGCATCAGCCATGCTTAAAATTTATTTAATAAATATCTCTACCATTTAATAATGGAAATTAATTTCACGTAATATGAATTGTTGATTATTTCGTATTAAAACAGTAGGGGACAACTATGAGAAAAAAGACAGGAAGTTGTGAAGGAACATAATCGCATATGAAAAAGAATTAAGGATAATTTATTATTAACTGGGCCTTATTGTTGTTCCGAACACTATTTTATATGCATTAAAGTAATTGCTATCAGTTAGCAATATTTCTGTAATAAACATAAATTCTAATACTTTATTATTGTCTGTTATTCTATCTTTGATTTACAATTCCTGTTAGCTTCGCAGAACCTATTATTAAAAAAACGTTTTGACTCACTATTTAACTTGGGGAAGAAACCAACAGGTGGCAGTGAAGGTTATACTTAGTTAAAAAATGATGTACAACACACGGATCGACCTGGCGTTAAAACATCAGCAACAGATTTACTACAAAATCATCCCAGAAAAATGTTGAGAAAAGCAGCAAATAAGATATTTAGAAAACATTTGAAATATCAAGAAAGAAAAAACGGACAACAACGAAATAATAAGGTTTATGTTTGTTGAATTAGGGTTTTAAAATATTTAAAAGCGTCAACTTAAAAAACTGAAAATCAAGTAAAGCACACGTCAAATTCATTGAGAGACTTAAATTTAAATTTCCTGTGTCGTTTTTGGTTCCAAGTGGGAAATAAAGGCAGGCTGGGGAAAGACGTTTTCAGGAAATTAAGAATAGAAATCGAGGATGAAATTTTGATAAGTTTGGATTGGACGGAAAAAAACAAAACAAAATAAATAAAATAAAAAAGGAAAGGGGTATATTTTCCATTCTGAGAGAGTTGAAAAATTCAAAATAAAATTCTAAAAAAATTAAAACAAAATTTGCAAAAAGCCAAAAGAGAATTTTAAGCGTTTCAGAATAAATGAAACGAAGGAAGGAAAAGGGAATTCAATAAATAAATGTAGCATAAAAGTGTTGTATCTAAACTTATTTATAAATGGAACTTTGTCGGTGTGTGTGTGTGTGTGTGTGTGTGTGTGTGTGTGTGTGTGTGTGTGTTACGTATAGACTCCGAAACGGCTGAACCGATTTTCTTGAAAATTTACACAGTTGTACTATACGAGTCTGCGAGTGTTCTTAGCTAGGTTTTGTGCCGAGATAGCTCCGATAAATATCGAAAATCGATAATCGAATAAATCGGGTTTTAGAAGGAGTGGTCCGATTTTAATCAAATTTGATACACTCATATACAAAGACATAAGAAATGTTATTCACAAGTTTCAAGGTTTCAGTTCTTACAATAGTGCAGAAAATCGATGATATATATATATATATATTTAGTATATCGAGGCAGCAAGTAATTTTCTAGACATATTCTATTAAATATAAGAGACAATGAATGTCTATTATGTTTAATCATGAGCCGTTCTAAACGTCGTATTTTTGCTTTAATTTCAGTTGAAAATAAAGACAGAAATTCTCCAAGATTTGGATAATTATTTATTGGTTTTCTTCTAAGCTTTCGGCTCACATGAGCCATCTTCAGAGAGGTAGTTTAAACTAAAATATTATAAAATCCACCATCACCGACGATTGAGTAAGGATCACCGTATTGTTGGTCAACAATACGGTGATCCTTACTCATACACACAGTAAGAGGAACCTGCAGATATTGAAGGCCATGTACATCAAATCAAAACAACCAACACTCAATAAAATCAACTTTAAAACAGGAAATAACATATTACATTGCATTTGACTAGATGGTTTTGTTGTCATTTCGCGCTATCCCGCGGTGTGACGTCATAAAACCGCATCGCAAACTTAAGAACTGCGTTTATTATTTTTGGTAACTATTGCCGTTGCCAAGCGGAGTTTTATGGCAACACAAAATAAAATCGTCGGTGATGGTGGATTCTATAATATTTCAGTTTAAACTACCTCTCTGAAGATGGCTCATGTGAGCCGAAAGCTTAGAAGAAAACCAATAAATAATTATCCAAATGTTGGAGAATTTTTGTCTTTATTTTCAACTGAAATTAAAGCAAAAATACGACGTTTAGAACGGCTCATGATTAAACATAATAGACATTCATTGTCTCTTATATTTAATAGAATATGTCTAGAAAATATATATATATATATATATATATATATATACATATATATATATATATATATATATATATATATATATATATGTGAAGCAAGATATTTGTGTGTGTGTCTGTTTATCTGCCTGTATGTCAGTATTTTTAGTAACCCTTTTATTTTAGTTTTTGCTTCGGGTTTGGCTCTAAGTAGGTGCAATTGTAGTTTTTAGTCTCAGCCATGATACCATTTATTTAGAGGATTTATTTAGCCTTCAAAATTCAGTTTATGACGAAAAAACTTATTTGATATCGATACCAGGAAATCAAAATTTGACTTACATCCATTCATTTTTCTTTCAGTCTACGATTTCGCTTTAACTGGAAACAACTATTGCTTTTTATTTTTTCGTTCCAACGTCCAAAGTGTCTGAGCTCCAGGACCATGGATTAGTTTTAAAGCTTTCATTACACCTGAGCAACGCCGGACTATACTACCAGTTAATAAATAAATGAGGAAAAATAGAAACTGAAATAAAGAAAAAACATTTAAAATAAACAAAAAGATAAAAGTGATGGGAAAACATTCAAAGAAAAAAAACGAACTGAGACAAAAATTGAATGACGAATTAGGAAGAAGGAAAGAAAGAAAGAAGTAATGAAAGAAATTGTAAAGAAAAAGAAATTTGAAATACAAACAGAATAAAAAGAATTAATACAAAAGAAATTTGCAATAAAAATATTAAAAGAATAAAAATAACAAGAAAAGAAAAGAAAAATTGTGTTAAAGATATTCAGTATTGTTATATATTATCTTGAACAGCAGAGGTATTTGACAGATACATCCGGGAGTGGGTGAGGTCAAGAAAAGAAAAAAGGTGGTTGACAGATATATCCGGCTGTGGATGATGTCAGCAAATCTAAAAAAAAAAAAAAAAAAACACAAGCCACAAAAAAAAAAAAGAATGGACCAACAGAGGATGATTAACAGATACATCTGGCCGTCAACAAAGCGACAACCCGAAAAAATTAAAAAAAGTGGGAGATTTAAGACTATATAAAATCTAGAATTTTTAGCTGAAGGGACAACTTCCGACGGCACCTTCGTGTGCGTGGTCTGTCTCCGGATACCCTTTGATTCTACACCATGACGAAGAATAAAAATATAAGATTATATTTTTATATATACGTGTTCTTCTTTGTTTTCTAGCGTAATATACAACAATAGGATGTAAAGAAATTTTAGTCAAATCAAGAAAATATGTTGGTTGGTTGGTTGTTTTGTTTTATAGCATATCACCCTTGGCGGGTCATTTATTGCCAACTAATTTTTATTTATTTATTTATTGCAGGTAATAACTTTTTCTTTCAACAATTTATTGTTGTTTATATATAAAATGTTTTGTTTAGTAAAACTTCTTTCTTTTCGAGTATCAAGATCCATTGGGAGTTTTTTTTTAAGGGCAGGGTCCCCAAATCCAAGCCTGTTATTTAACCTATAACTGGAGGGAAGGGACGGATTAATACCTTTCCAAAGAGTACCAGTGCTTAAGTGAATGCAGAGTATTCAACTAGAATTCGAATTCTGCTCACCGATTTCTCTTTCCGAGCCGATATCCACTGCATCACAACGCACATCCGTCACTAAATGCCTACAGCACCTGGTATTCTCAAGCGGTCACCCATCTAAGTACTGACCAGCCTCAACGTTGCTTAACTTCGGTGATCGTGCGAGAACCGGTGTATTCAATGTGATATGGCCGTAAGCCGGAAAATATGTAAGAAAGAAGAAATATGCTGAAGTGTTGTGGTGGTGGTGGGGGAAATAAAGAAAGAAATAAGAGAAAAAAAGAGATAGAAACGAAAGAAAGAGAGACACTATGATGGGTAATGGAGATTTTACGGAAAAAACAACATGGCATAATTACAATAGCATTGTAAGATCGCTTATAAGCATGCGCAAACAACCTGCTTCCTGTAAAGGCTGCACTGCCGAAAGGAAGACGCAACTTAGCCAAGAAATTGTCGGAGACTTTCTAAGGTCAACTAATTACAGTCAGTTTTAAACCAATTACAATTAATTTGACATTTTTAGTATCTGTCATTGTCGAATCGGTTTCTTTATCTGGTATAACCCGATCATTATTTTGATCATTACTGTTTTCAGGCAATTCTTTCAAATTACACATTTTCTGCTTTCTTCTTTTAAAATTGTTAATATTCAATCTATTTTGGTTTTCTTGCGTTTAATATTACGAGGGTCATTCAATAAATAAGGTGAATTTTTCGGTATAAGGACTTCTACGAGGGTCATTCAATAAAGAAGGTGAATTTTTCGGTATAAGGACTTCTACAAGTGTTATTCAATAAATAAGGTGAATTTTTCGGTATAAGGACTTCTACGAGGGTCATTCAATAAATAAGGTGAATTTTTCGGTATAAGGACTTCTACGAGGGTCATTCAATAAATAAGGTGAATGATTTGGTATAAAAAATTTTTCTACGAGGGTCATTCAATAAATAAGGTGAATTTTTCGGTATAAGGACTTCTACGAGGGTCATTCAATAAATAAGGTGAATGATTTGGTATAAAAAAATTTTCTACGAGGGTCATTCAATAAATAAGGTGAATTTTTCGGTATAAGGACTTCTACGAGGGTCATTCAATAAATAAGGTGTATTTTTCGGTATAAGGACTTTTACGAGAGTCATTCAATAAATTAGGTGAATGATTTGGTATAAAAACTTCTACGAGGGCCACTCAATAAATAAGGTGAATTTTTCGGTATAAGGACTTCTAATACAGATAGAAGCTTACTCTTCTTTTTAATTTTTTTCCTTTACTACTTTTTCAAAAGGATTTTTTTTTTTTTTTTTTTTTTTTTGCAGATTGAAAAAAAAACTTTGAGAGTTTTGGAGATTAACAAAGATGGCCGACCAAGAAGCATGCTCCAGGATTGAATCTGGTCAATTATCAAGTTTTTGGTTGCTGAAGGGTGCAAACCAGTTAAAATGCATAGGAGAATGTCAACTGTGTATAGTGCCACATGTTTCAGCCAAAAAATGTCTACAAGTGGGCTAAATTGTTTAAAAAAGGACGGAGAAGTGTTAAGGATGAAGACAGGCCTGGAAGGCTTACAGAAGTGAGGTCTCCTGAGGTGATCAAATCAGTCACTCACCATGTTATTCCTTGAGTAAGGAAGCACTGTGAACAGTGCCAACTACTATGAACTGCTGAGACAGGTCAAGAAAGACATAAAGGACAAACACAGGGGTCATCAGCCACATGGAGTCGTCTTGCATCACACAGCAGCCCAAACGGTGAAGATCATCAAAGAGCTGGGCTGGAAACTGCTCCCTCATCCCGCTTAGGGCCCAGACCTTGCCCCTTCAGACTTTCACCTGTTTGGTCCCTTGAAAGCGTTCACAAGAGGAACGAAGTTTGAAAGTGACAATGAAATCAAAAGTGCTGTGAGCAATTGGCTGAGACATCAGTTCAAATATTTTTACGCTGAGGGAATACGGAAGCTTTATCCAGATGGGAAAAGTATGTGACACTTTTATAAAGATAAAAATAAAAAAAACCTAATTTGTACACATTTTATATAGACAATTCCTTCGTAAGTTGGGAGCTGTACTTGTGAGTACAATATTTTGTATTTCTTTAAAGTATGGACCACAAGGAATCACTTCAATGGATCTATCGGAACCTTTCCCAATTAATTCGACGGCTCCAACTCCAGTTAGTATTATTGATGTCCTCATGTACCACATTTTTGAGATTTCCACTTCAAGATCCTTGTATTTTACTATATTTTTGAAGATCTTCAAAGATTCATTACAATCTGCAGTGGCAGCGATGTCAATAAGAAATCCCATTCGGTTTTTGTGGCTTTTGCTTACGAAGACTGGCCGATTAGGTTTGATTGTTCTGTCTGTGTCTATTGTAAAGTCCCATAAAATTATTATTAATATTATTGTGTTATTTTCATCATAATTTGATTTCTGCTATGGTCACAATACCTACCAAGTCAGTAGAAAAACCTAAGGTGAGTTGTTATGGCTAAATTTAATTTTTTTCTATCGCCCATAACAATACTAGCGTCACGTAGACAAAATTCTCTTTGGTGTGTGGCCTGTACTTAACAAGACAATTTTTGTATATCTCTTAAGCTGGTGTTTTCAGGGATTATTTCCATGTGTTTTTTTTTGTTCAACTTTTTATAATTCCAAGGCCAGCTACTATATTCTGGTTTTCAATTTCCACATTTTTTTCGATTTCAATTTCTAGCTCTTTATATTTTGATAGATTTTCAAATTCCTTGGTTGCTATATTACAATCTGCTGGATAAGCCACAGCAATTAGTAGGCAAGTCTGGTTTTTTGTTTTTGACAATAATGTTTGGTCTATTATTTCAATTTTCCTATCTATGTAGATAGTGTAATCCCATAGAATGGTTACGTCTTCTATTTCTGTAACCGGTGCTGGGTGATGTTCATAACAGTGTTTTTTTACATATTTTTCCAAAGTGCAATGTAAATATTGGCCTACTCTATCGTGACAATTTTATATTCATTTGGGGTAAGTACATAACATCCAAAGATTAGACGGTATATTGTTTCCTGATATTTGTTACATAACCTGTATTTTGGATCCACATTATTATGCATATTTGCCTGGAAGTTCCTAGTGAAAAGGCTTTGGTCTTGCGCTGCAAGAATAAAGCACTCAGTCTCAGACTTTAATCCAGATACACGTAACCATCGATGGGTATTAACTTTATCAACATTGGGTTTATTGGCACGTTTTGGATATTGGCCATGCAGAGGTTTGTCTTGCCATCGTTGTTTCATCTGTTCAAGAGTTTTATCCTTGGCTTTCTTTTATTATATTTTTTACCGCAATAGTTGGTTCTTGACTTCCGTTTTGCTTTTCTACAAACTCTACTAAATGTAAATCTTTTTTGTATTTACTGCCTTCTTTCATTATTGAATATTTTTCTTTCTGTTTTCATGTCTGACTAATTGTACCATTCACTACTTTGTTTTTTCCATGTTTGTTAGTAAAACAATAGTTATGTCTTGTATGACAATTCTAGCTGAATAAGACCTCTTCCTCTTTCTTGACGAGGTACGTATAGACAGTCTACACCAGCCTTTGGATGATGCATCTTATGCTTAGAAAGAATCTTTCTTGTTTTAGGGTCCTGAGTATGACCGTAAATTGCATCCGGCAGCAAGGCTTCTGATTTAGAGGTTGTGAGGAGCATGGAACCACCTCTTAATTGCTGTTGTTCCCAGGTCCACCCTGACCCGGAGTGGTAGTACCTGTTAGGGTTCCCGCTATGGGCAAATAGTCAACTCCCAAACTAGGTTCAAAGCATTATGAAAGAATAGAAAGAGACTTTTATAGAAAAATATACATTTTTGAAGAAAAAATATTGCCAGCAATACATTTTTGAATACAAAACTAGAAGACAGCGTCAGTTTCTAAAATAAAAATAAAAAAAATTACAAAATTCTGATTAAATCAACTTTCTCACTATAACTGAACATTAATAAAATACCTTTAAACCCCACCTTTTTGGCATGAAATAATCCACAGAGGTTGATATGCCGTTAAACAAAACTCAAACTAAAACTCAAATTCTTGTTTTAGAATCAACTCGTCTGTGTAAGTTAACACCACTAATTTGTTAAGATCAGAAACCACGATATTTTAAAAAAATCTCTCTGATTCTTTGATATTCGGCTGAAGATGGTTATATCTTTGGTCTTTCTAGCAGCTTAGAGACAAAACACCTGCCCCAGGCAGTACTACAAACTCTCAATGATTTTAGGTATCCCCGAAGTGCCCTGCGAGGCAGAAAGATCTTTGGAAATAGCTTTTGGTGGTATTGTTGCTGTTGCAGTTGTTTTGCAATTGTTGTTGTTACAGTTCTTCTTCTTCTTCTTCTTCTTCTTCTTCTTCTTCTTCTTCTTCTTCTTCTTCTTCTTCTTCTCTGACGATGATATTGATGCCCAATATAGGAAAGATAAATTGATTTATGTAAGTTGCACAACGGAAAAATTAAATAAACATCAACGTAGCTTGCGGTACGTTTTATTACAAATGGCTGTAATTTCGATATACACCTTATGGTGAACATTCTGAAAGAAGATTCAGAATTTACAGACCTGTCGACTCTTAAAACGAATGGGGATTTTTATGTAAGCAAATTACTAACTTCCCCGACCCAGGGGAAAGAACAGAATGGCAGGAGAGTTCTATCCAATTTGTTCTCAGCTGTGTGATTAATTCCTTTTAGTAACTAATCAACTAACAGAAAATTTCAAGAAGCACAAAATCAACTATCGTATTAAACCCGTTTCAGTTGCCATTCACATTGGCGTTTCATTCACCTTCGTTACAAATACAGCCATTTTTTTTTTATTGCAAAACAAGCAACGTTTGCAGAAAGGCTTATCATTTTTTGCTGATTTATATATTTTTATACTTAAAAATGACTGTTTAAATATAACTTGAACAAGACAGAAATTCTGTTGAAAAATTGTTTAACATTGTCAAAACTGTTTATTTTTCTCTTTCATCTTTTCTTACGTCGAGCGCTTCTCTCAACTGTTGAAAAATGTTGGTAGACTTTCGTCAATCTTATTTTGTTGTTGTTGTTCATTATTATTATTATTATTATTATTATTATTACTATGTCATTTTCATCATAATTCGATTTCAACTATGGTCACAATACCTACCAAGTGGGCAGGAAGACTTAAGGCAGGTCGGGGTATGTTATTATGGCTTCATTTCATGTTTTTTTCCCTAACATCCCTAGCGTTACATAGAGAAATTTCTCCTTAGTGTGTGGGCTGTACTTAACAAGACAACTTTTTGTATATCTCTTAAGCTGGGGTTTCCAGGGATTCTTTCAATGTGTTGTTTTGTTCCTTTCTTATCATTCCAAGTGCACCTACTATCATTGGCACGATTCTCGTTTTCAATTTCCACATTTTTTCTATTTCAATTTTCAGGTCTTTATATTTTGACAGTTTTTCGAATTCCGCTGGACAAGCCATATCAATTTATAGGCAAGTTTTTTTCTTTTTGGGTTTGAACTATAATATCCGGCCAATTTGCTTGAATTTTTTTGTCTGTGTAGATGGAATCCCATAAAATGGCGACATCTTTTTCTTTAATTAGTGCTGGGTGATGTTCATATCAGTGTTTATTTACATATTATTATTATTATTATTATTATTATGTCATTTTTCATCATATTTCGATTTCTGCTTTGGTCTCACTACCAACCAAGTCTGCGGGGAGACCTAAGTCAGGTAGTGGCGTGTTGTTATGGCTCCATTTCATGTTTTTCTATCTTCCCTATCATCCCCAGCATTACATAGATAAAGTTTTCCTTAGTTTGTGGGCTGTACTTAATAAGACAATTTTTTGTATATCTCTTAAGCTGGGGTTTCCAAGGATTCTTTCAATGTGTTGTTTTGTTCCATTTTTTATCATTCCAAGTGCACCTACTATCACTGGCACAACTCTTGTTTTCAATTTCCACATTTTTTCTATTTCAATTTCCAGGTCTTTATATTTTGACAGTTTTTCAAATTCCTTGATTGCTATGTTACAATCCGCTGGACAAGCCATATCAATTAATAGACAAGTTTTCTCCTTCTGGTTTTTAACAATAATGTCTGGCCTGTTTGCTTCAATTTTTCTGTCTGTGTAGATGGTGTAATCCCATAGAATGGTTACATCTTCTATTTCTGTCACCGGTGCTGGGTGATGTTCATACCAGTGTTTGTTTACAGCTTTTCCATAATGTTTGCACATTGCCCAATGTAAATATTGCCCAACTCTATCGTGGCTATTTTTATATTCATTTGGAGCAAGCACAGAACAGCCTGAGATTAGGTGGTCTATTGTTTCTTGGTGTTTATCACAAAACCTGCATTTTGGATCCATATTATTATGCATAATATTTGCCTGAAAGTTTCTAGTGAAAAGACTTTGGTCTTGTGCTGCAAGAATAAAGCCTTCAGTTTCAGACTTTAATCCAGATGCACGTAACCATCGATGAGTATTAACTTTGTCAACATTGGATTTATTGGCACGTTCTGGATATTGGCCATGCAGAGGTTTGTCTTGCCAGCGCTGTTTCATCTTTTCAAGAGCTTTATCTTTGGCTTTCATTTTCATATTTTTTGCCGCAATAGTTGGTTCTTGGCTTCTGTTTTGCTTTTCTACAGAATCTACTAACTGTAAATCTTGTTTGTATTTACTGCCTTCTTTTATTATTGAATATTTTTTCTTTCTTTCTTCATGTTGCCTTACTAATTGTATCATCCAATCCTTTGTTGTTTCTATGTATGTTAGTAAGCCAATAGTTGTTGTCTTGTATGACAATTCCAGCTGAATAAGACCCCTTCCACCTTCTTTACGGGGTATGTATAGACGGTCTACATCAGCCTTTGGATGATGCATCTTATGCTTAGAAAGGAGCTTTCTTGTTTTAGCATCCATTCGCCTGATGTCGTTTAGAGTCCAGTTTAAGATGTTAAAGCTATATTGGACAACTGGGATTGCAAGGCTATTAATGGCCATAACTCTGTTCTGTGAATTTAATTCAGTTTTTTTATATCATTCGTAGCCTTCTATAGTACTCTTTACGCACTATTTCTTTCATTTTTTTATGGTGAATGTTTTCGCTCTCATTTACACCTAGGTATTTATAAGCTTCTTCTGGTTTCAATTCTTTTATTGTTACAGCAGGGTCTAAGCTAATTGAGGATGTTTCTTGTATTGATCCACGTAAAACTGTAGCTTTAGCACATTTATTCAAAATAAATTTCATTCCAATGTCTTCGCTGAAGCATTTTACAGTTTGCCGAAGACCTTCCAGCTCATTATCATTCTTAGCATATAACTTTAAGTCATCCATGTAAAATAGATGGCTTATTTTCTTTTGGCCTATTTTATAACCACATTCTGTCTTATTAAGTTGACTGGTTAGTGCTATTAATGATATGCAGAATAGTAAGGGAGATAAAGAATCACCTTGAAATATACCTCTTTTGATGTTTATTTCATCAGACTTATAGGTTCCATTTATATGATTGAGGTAAAGGGTTGTTTTCCATATAGACATGCACTGTTTGATGAAATTGATGATGACGGGCGATATCTTGTATATATTTAAAGTCTTTAAAATCCAGTAATGTGGCACACTATCGAATGCCTTTCGATAATCTATCCAGGCAGTACTAAGATTTTTCTTTGTACTGTAGCAGTTTTCCAGGATCATTTTGTTAATTAGCAATTGGTCTTTACAACCATAACAGCCACATTTGCACCCTTTTTGTTCAAGCGGTATCATGTCATTTCTTTCTAAGAATAAATATGTCTGTTTTGTTAAAATAGATGTTAATAGTTTATATGTTGTCGGAAGACATGTAATTGGTCTGTAGTTTATTATTATTATTATTATGTCATTTTTCATCATATTTCGATTTCTGCATTGGTCTCACTACCAACCAAGTCTGCGGGGAGACCTAAGGCAGGTAGTGGCGTGTTGTTATGACTCCATTTCATGTTTTTCTATCTTCCCTATCATCCCCAGCATTACATAGATAACGTTTTCCTTAGTGTGTGGGCTGTACTTAATAAGACAATTTTTTGTATATCTCTTAAGCTGGGGTTTCCAGGGATTCTTTCAATGTGTTGTTTTGTTCCATTTTTTATCATTCCAAGTGCACCTACTATCACTGGCACAACTCTTGTTTTCAATTTCCACATTTTTTCTATTTCAATTTCCAGGTCTTTATATTTTGACAGTTTTTCAAATTCCTTGGTTGCTATGTTACAATCCGCTGGACAAGCCATATCAATTAATAGACAAGTTTTCTCCTTCTGGTTTTTAACAATAATGTCTGGCCTGTTTGCTTCAATTTTTCTGTCTGTGTAGATGGTGTAATCCCATAGAATGGTTACATCTTCTATTTCTGTAACCGGTGCTGGATGATGTTCATACCAGTGTTTGTTTACAGCTTTTCCATAATGTTTGCACATTGCCCAATGTAAATATTGCCCAACTCTATCGTGGCGATTTTTATATTCGTTTGGGGCAAGCACAGAACAGCCTGAGATTAGGTGGTCTATTCTTTCTTGGTGTTTATCACAAAACCTGCATTTTGGATCCATATTATTATGCATAATATTTGCCTGAAAGTTTCTCGTGAAAAGACTTTGGTCTTGTGCTGCAAGAATAAATCCTTCAGTTTCAGACTTTAATCCAGATGCACGTAACCATCGATGAGTATTAACTTTGTCAACATTGGATTTATTGGCACGTACTGGATATTGGCCATGCAGAGGTTTGTCTTGCCAGCGCTGTTTCATCTTTTCAAGAGCTTTATCTTTGGCTTTCATTTTCATATTTTTTGCCACAATAGTTGGTTCTTGGCTACTGTTTTGCTTTTCTACAGAATCTACTAACTGTAATTCTTGTTTGTATTTTATTATTATTATTATTATTATTATTATTATTATTATTATTATTATCCAAAAAGCTGTCTTGGAAACCTTTTTATTAATAGATTTATTTAAATGTGAGTATGAATAAAAAAATTGAAATTGGAAACTTTTTCTATTTCTTTCTTTTCTTTTTTCTTTCTTTTTTCTTTTTCTCACTGAAACCAAGTAGCATCTCTGATATGTCAGTTCCGTGTTTCCACGCGATCAAAATGGAATAGTTTATTATGTATGCAGTATTGGTAGGACGTAATGGTCATGCGAACTAAGAGACTAGCTAAAGAAGAAAGGGACAAGCAGAATTTTATTATTATTATTATTATTATTATTATTATTATTATTATTATTATTATTATTTACATCGATATTTTCTAGTAGCATCAGTTTTTTTCCCCTATTTTCTACGTCTTTGCATCCCCGCCGCTAGTGCGATTTCTATTCATCTTCAACTTCTTATCTCATCTTGACCCATTTAATCGGATATCAAGATCATTCCTAACGCTACAAGCATTACAATCTTTCTGATCACATAATTAATCACAGAGTGAAAATCAAATGATGGTAACGTTATGATGATGTTTAATTCTAATTAGTCATGACCCAGTTCTCAGTAAATTATACTTTTGGCTTTCTTTTCGTCTCCATCGTTCACAACCCCCATCACCACAGCAGAGATAACGTTTGGGTATTTATGTTATTTCTCTTATTTTCATTTCGTTACTGTTTTGTTTAAATTGCTATTTATTTAAATAAGCATTCAAATTTACATCTTTATAAATAAGAGACATTTTAAAAGAATTCTGAAGAGACTCGATTCATTATTACTAATGAAATTTAAATTCTGTTCATTCATAATTAATAGCAAAGTTTTTATCACCATTGCCAGTGGTTGTAGCATTTGAAATCATTCTCGGTTTATCAGTGTTCTCGAATCATTTTCTATCATGTTACGATCATGTTATTCACCTCAAAAATGGTCGCATCCTTCTATAATTTATTGATTATTTTACATGACCAACCTTGACAATACATCACACTCAAGCAAAGATACAAAGTAACGGAAAATGGCAAGGCTATCGGAATTTCCCTCTTCTTGTTTTTCCACTCTTCAATTTTAATACAATTTATTCTTTTCACATTCACTTTTATGTTGTTTTTAGCCTTTGTTTGTGATGCAATTTTATCCAGAATTTAGAGATCTTATTTTTCATCTGTAATTTAGATATTTATTTCTGACTTCAAAGTTAACAATTTTATTTTGGATCGGAAGTTTAGAGATTTTATTTTTGAAACTCAAATTAGAAATTTTATTTTTTATCCAGAGTTGAGAGATTTTAGTTTAGGATCCGGAATTTAAAAGTTTTATTTTAGACGCGGAGTTTAGAGATTTTATACTTGTTAGGGATCACCCCTTTTTACACATAAGAATGGACTCGCCTGATGTGTACATATAACGCTGCCTATACAGAGAACGATAGTGATTGTCAGTTGTAGTGGTAAAGCAGTTGGCATTTGCCTCTGCTAACTATGACACTGTCAGCTCTTATTTCGGGTGGAGAGCGCTCTTTGCTTTCAAGCAGAGAGCACTAATCCAGTCGTGGTTCCGCCGAAGGGTAGAATCACGACTGGGGAAAAATAGACAGATATTTTTAGGCCTGGCTATATGGCCGGGAAGATCCGCTATAAATAGACCTTGCGTCATATCTAGCCTTGCGTGGGAAGGTTGGTAAATACTGTGATTGTCAGTTGTTGAATTGAGTAGCTGTACCGCCGCTAATTGGTCAATAAGAATATCGACTCATTACCCGGACTTCTTCATTACAAGACTGTATATATTGATTCCTACTAACAGTATTCGTAGTATTCCTGAATTGACTAACTCGTGTTCCAGTTTGTATATTTTTGTTCAATATAACTTACGATTTTATCTCCATATATGCTTTTTTTTATTTATTATTTTGTGTGGCTTCTCAACAAGAATCCACAACAATATTGGATCCAGATTTTAGAAATTTTATATTGAATACGAAGTTTAAAGTTTTATTATTTTTGATGCGCGGTTTAGAAATTTTGCTTCTTATTCGGAATTGAGAGATTTATTTTAGGATCCGGAACTACAGAATTTATTTTTGTCACATAACTTATAGTGTTTATTTTAGAGTCGAAACGTACTGATTTTATTTTAGACATTGAACTCAGAAACTATGAAAGTAATTTATTTTGTTTTTTTTAAAGAACGTTCTTTAAAAGCTATCACATAGAGCGTATGACTGGAAATCGCGTGAGTGTCTGTCTATTTAAAAAAATTCAAAACTCCATTTCCTCTGTTAACTAATGTAAAGTTGATGGTAAGATAAATTACGTTACAGTCAAAACATGAGGATAAAATAACATTCTTGAAAATGTTCAGTGAAATGGCTGAAAACGCTTGGGAAGTCGAAAATTATGGAACATTTTACATTCCTTATCTCCAGCAAAAAGGACAAGTGAAAAATTAAATAAAATTAATAAAATCTTTTTTTGCGGTCGTTTTTAACGAAACATGTTTAAATGAAAAATTGCTTCCCAAATATACATTAATATATATATATATTAATGTATATTTGGGAAGCAATATAATATATGGAATATATATATATATATATATATATATATATAGAATATATAGAATATATGGAATATATATATATATATATATATATATATATATATATATATATATGGTTAAATAAAATAAAGACAAGAGGAAAACTGTATTTTAAATCGCCTACGCGTTTCGTCCGTGATGGACTTTTTCAAGACAGAAAGACGAAATGAGCTTTAAAAACATGATTTAACAGATTTTATCATCAAAAACTACCAAAATAACGATTCCGAATTCACCAAAGGATATATACAAGGCATACTCACAGCTACACACAAAAAAACAAACCACCTCTCATTTCCACGCAGATATCTATTAGCACTGAAGGAACTAAAAAACAACAAAGATATACATATATATATGTATATATATATATATACAGATAGATATATATATAGAATATATGGAATATATATATATATATATATATATATATATATATATATAGATAGATAGATAGATAGATAGATAGATAGATATTTTGGTAGCATTTTTTCATTAATGCAGGTTTCATTGAATAATATAGACAAGTTTTGTCTATTAATTTTGTGTAGGATCCGTTCATACCGTCTGATATACTTGATGGTGATGTCGTTGAAAGACAACAAAAAATCCTAGTAATTGTTGATTTTTTATCGGGTCTAAGCATTTGGCTCACATAAGCCATTATCAAAGAGTAAATATTAACACACAGTAAACATAGAACATTTAAGTTATTAACAATAAAGAGAATTAAATTGAAAATATAAGTCCATCCCTACCGTGGCGGATGGCCGAAGACAGTGACAAAATAGTGGCGTTGTGGTCCCTGATCTGATTACAGGCATTTGAGTACGTTATTGGAAATATCAAAATTGATTGTATTCAAACCAGATTTAAATTGTTTACTGTAGATTGTTTCGAGGATTTTTAGTTTCTGTTTATTATTTTCTTGTTTAAGTATGTACGTGTTATCAACAAGCGTTTTTCTCAGAAGTGTGCGTTGATAACCGTTTTGTTTTAAATGACGGAATATATTTGAATTTTCATTTCAGTGCAACGTCAGACGCCGTGAGAGCGAATTTGTAGTGTGGCCAATGTAGATATTATTGAGGTTGTTAGAGATACATTCTCTAAATGGACATATGAATTTATATACTACATTGGTTTTTTGCAAATCACTAACGGTGGGGGAAGAGTCGTTGCGGACGAATGAATTAGATGTAGTGGATTTAGTGTAATATATAATAAACTTAATTCTTTTGTTAGAGTCTGTCGAAGAAATATTAATATTTATGAGTTTTTTTAGGATGTTTTCATCTAGTTGGTAGTTGGAGTGCATCTGGCTACGGTATAAGAGAGTAATATGTTTAGGATTGGTTGGGTTAGTATCATGTGTTGTTTTTTCCATGTCAAGCTTTTTAAGAAAATAACGTATTTGTTCATCAACTAGGTAGTTGGGAAAATTATTATTGATGAGTGTCTGTTTTATGCTTTTTAGTTCAGTGTGGAAGATCTGATTTGTAGATGAATTGACTTTTGCACGATATAATAGATTTTTTATAATGGCTATTTTGTAATAGTGAGGGCATTCACTAATATAATTGAGTGTGGAGGGATTTTTATTAATGGGTTTTTGATACGGTGAGATAGTAAATTTATTGTTGTCAGTGTTAATTAATATATCAAGAAAAGGAATTTTGTTATCATTGCTAAGTTCATAAGTGAATTTTAAAACTGAGTTATTTTGAAACTGTTTTTGAAGTTGTAAGATTTCGTCGGTATAGTAGGATATCATCAACATATCGTATATATATTGATGGTTTTTAAAATCTTGCAAAGGTAGTATTTTCAAGGTTAGACATGTAGAAATTACTAAAAGTCGGACTAAGCACTGAACCCATGGAGACTCCGTCACGTTGTATATATATAGTGTTGTTTGGATCAACAAAAGGTACTTCAGTAGTACAAGCTAGTAGAATTTTTCTTAAGATGTTGGGATTAATTTTGAGTGGGGGTAATGAGGGATTACTGTAAACATTTCTTATAATTATATCAATAGTTTCACTGACGGGTACATTAGTAAAAAGGTTTCATGCCTGATCATATATGACAGCAGTATTTTATTAAATGAATATAGAAGATGAGGCAAAAATTCATAATTCAGCTTTTGCAGCTTTTTAACAAGTTGATTAAAAAGCATGCGACCATGCGTTGTCGTGCAACAAAAGAAGGTAATCCATATTCAGAAATCTAGTTTGTTTTACAATTTTTCATGCCCACAATCAGTTTCTCCACAATACGAGGTTGCCTTTATTACTTTCCCTTGAGGCAAGAATGAATAAGGAATAACCACTTTGAAAGACCACTCCACAGTGACTATTGACGTTTTAGGGTACAGTTGAGGTTTGAAATCTTGTTTTGGTGATTCGCTTGCATCAGACCACTTGCCTACTCACTTACTGTTGTCAAATCGCATCCATTTCTCATCAAATATAATGATTCGATCCAAAAATCTTTCTTTTCCCCAGTTTGTACTCATACCGTAAGATGACTAGACATTGTTTTATTGTAATTATTTTTATTTGGCTTATGAGTAACTATATTTTGAAATAAAAATTATCTGGAATTTATTGAGGAATAAAGCAAGATTTTCTATATATACTAAGGAGGTTACTTTGTTAGACGACCGGATCAACAACCAACCCAAAATTGCGTCATAAGTGACAACCTTCTATTTTCAAGATTACATTTGAACTCGCCACGCCGGAATTAGCACCAACGCGTGAATCTTCAATTTCTTCTAAAAACAGGTTTGTTTTTTATCTGATTTTCTTATGTTCAACAGCTTCCGATTCTATTGCCAGGGCCGTGCTTAGGGCACCCGCAGGCCCCGCAATCAAGGAGGGGCCGCAAGTTCCAAACGGACCGCGAGGCTCCTTGACTCCGCAGATCTATTGCAATGAAACAAATTAACAAAGTCATTATTAGGATTAACTGGAAAATTATTATCATACGTGTATGTTGAAATAGACATCTATAAACCCATCTCTCTCTCTTTATATATATGTACAGTGACACGCATAAGTATTGGATACATGTTATTTTCTGTTAAACTGTGTGTTCGCCATTTTGCCTGATATCTGGTAATATCTCGGAAAGTTGTTTTAGTTGTATATGGAAGGAAAATTAAAAACTTATGGTTGAATCCATTTTTTTAACAAAGTTCAATTGCATAATTCCTCTAATTGCTTGATATTTTGTGGATTCCGCTCATGAATTTTAACCTTCAAAGTATTCCACACATTCTTAATTGGATTCAAGTCAGGGGACTGACTTGGCCAATTGAGAGGACTAATACCATTATTTTCAGACCATTCCTTTGTAAGTTTTGCGGTATGTTTGGTATCATTGTCGTGTTGAAGCATGAAATTCCGATCATGTTCTAAAGAAGTTGCAAATTTCTGAAGGTTCTTCTCTAGAATCTCCCTGTATATGCTACCATTCATGCACTAGAGTTATAACAGAAAATAACATGTATCCAATACTTATGCGTGTCATTGCGTGTGCATACACTGCTTATATACAACACGTTAAAATTTCCCTTCTCTGATTCCATGCGTCGATGGCTTAGGGAGTAGCGACTCCGACTGACACCAAACCGGTCGAGTTTCGATCTCGGCCAGAAGCAAGTGGATGCGTCTAGCCACACTGATGAACTGTGATACTGCGAAACAGGCTTGTATGTGGATGATTAATATATATATATATATAAATGAGAAAACTTGTAGAAGATTGAGAGTTGAAACGCACTGGAATGGCAATGAAAATAGCTAGGAAATCACCAAAAAGTAGCTAAAGGTTGTGAAAACATTCGTAATGTATACTATAGCGCTTCAAAACGCTAATTCCGCGATTTCTTCCGTTTTTTTTTTTCGTGATCACCGAATATCTGCTTTCCGAGTGTATGTTATTTTGTTTAAAGTACCATTTATTGTGGGTTCAGTATGTTCGGGAGGGGGACACAAGTTGCATTTTGTAGGTAGAAGGGCCGCCAGGCACATTCTAGGGTTGGGGGCATGTTGGTAAGCACAACAAAAGCACAACAAAAGCTTTAATGTCGACAGCATAAATAAAAAGTAAAGACAAATAAAAATAAATAAGAATGCTGAAAAAAACTAAATAAAAATAAATTATGTTTTCCTTGTTTTTCATATAAAAACAAAGAGAACTAAACAAAATCGTCCTCTGATGGACTTTATCAAGGCAAGTGTGAGAATTTATTTTGCAACATGCATTTTTACACAGAAGTAAAAACATCGTAAGGTTTTCCAAATTTTTAATTAACCTATAACTCGTGAGAAAAAAAAGGAAATTCATACATTTACCAAAGGGGATTTACGCGTAAGTGAATATAACGAAGCCGACTGGAATTAGAAATTAGCTCTCAGGTTTCCCAAATCGTTATCCATTACCCGTACACCCAAGCTTACAGCCTCTGGTATTTCCAAACAGTCACCTAAACGGTACTAACCAGGCCCGACGTTGCTTGTAAGATTGTAAGAGAATCAGTTTTTCAATGCGACGTGGTTGTAAGTGGTGTGTGTGTAACATGTTTAGGGTGTTATAACGAGGAGAGAGGCTTAGAAAATTTCACACTCACAGGACAAATCGAAGGCAAAGTAAGGTGGGAAAACGAGCTTGTGCAAATGACTGACAGAACAAAGACGAGAATTGGTATCAAAAAGACGAACTTTACTAAGATATACAAATAAAAAGAATTTTAGGGATCCATGATTTTCAGCGTCATGAGGAGACACTGCACAAAGAAGAGGATATATGCACTCGTGCACCAATGTTAAAAGTGCATCAGTCTCAATGACAGTTGCATTTTAAAAGTTGCATCTCAAGGATGGTAACATATGCACAATATTTTGTTTACACAATAATGAATATTCTGGATGAGGAAATATTTCGGACATCTCTGCTATAGCCTTGTACAAATGAATTAAAACAACTGCTTTACTTTCCTTTCTTTCACCATACAATCAGTTTTAGACCCACTAGAGTGACAGGGTGTAATCGATTTCTATTTTTGCTCAGATTAGATCATCTTCAATGGTGTTTAGTAATATATATAATATTTTACACTTGGTATGCAATCCAGGTGCAATCCAGGTGCAATCCAGGTAAATTCCACTAGAGACGAACTCAAGAGAACTCAATGTTAAATTCATTTATTTAATTTAACAGAGTAATATAATTTATAAAAGATTTTAGATTATTACAGTGGGTAATATATATTTCAACGCGCTTTGATATTATTATCGCGGCTTGTCAGACCCAAATGGTACAACTGTTGTTTCTCAAAAAAATATCCCCCACAAAAATTTCCTTTTCTTATATTTAATTTTAGATAGACGCTCACATGTATATATTAGAACAGACATTTGTAACGGTTATTTACGAAAATCTCTCGCTCATACGAAAAAGAATCTAAAAGAAAGAGGAAAGCAAGGATAAAGAAAAGATAGATGATTGATTAATGCAAAAAGAGAAAAAAATTGAAAACGAAAAAAAGAGAAAAAAGAAAAAAGAAAAAAGGGGAAACAGAAAAAACAGAATGGAATGCAAGAAGAGAAAAAGAAAGCACAAAGAAATACAATAACAGGAAATACCGTATCACGAGAACTAATTGTTGACATAATTTCTCACAATAGCGTTTCAAACCACCTAACTGTTCTCTTAGAAAAACATGGAAAGATTTAACTATGAAATTTAATTTCAAATATATGGGGATATATTTACGGTAAAAAAAAATGTACATCATAATTTTAATACAATTTGAACAAATAACTACTATTACTATTATTTTAAAAATTAATGCTAATTTAAAAATATTAAAATAATTAAAAATACTAAAATTAAAAATATAAATATAAAACAGGAAAAATTAGATAAACTTAACAGAAGGGGGAAATACACAAAAAGAAGGAAAGAAAAAAGAAGAAATCACGATAGAAAGGATTTTAAAATAATTAAAAAAAAACGCTAGATCGAAACCGACCTATATAATTAATTCTTAGAAACAGTACAACGGATTTTTACCCTTAAATTAAAATATACCGTCCATAGGGAATATTTATGGTGAAAAATAAATCATATATCCTAACATAAATTACATTATAACCACTAGTAGTAATTTATTCTAACTATAGTTAAAATAATAACTCCCAATAAAAAATATAATTTATTAAAATACAATCTTAAAGATTATCTAAAATACTAGCAATACTAATAATAGATAATAATAATAATAATAATA
>JBBBDQ010001366.1:0-7500 GCA_037127315.1 Ascarosepion bandense
TGAACTTATCTAAACTTATTCTATGTGCCGCGACCCTTCGGGAAGTGGAAAACATGGCCTTCTATATCTCTCTATCCCTTGTCACTGTTAATAATCTTTCTCCTGTTATTTTTTACAAATACTTTCACGGCTTCTCCTATGATGAACTTAGCTCACTAGTACCCCCTATATATGAATTTCCTCGAGCAACAAGATTAGTATTTACCCTTATTAGTATTCACCCTTTAATGTGAAACAAATAAAATGTAAACGAAAATTCTACTCCTGTAGCTTCTTTTCTCGCACTTTCCACTGGTGGAATTCCCTTCTATTTACTTGCTTCCCCGACAGCTAAAATCTCCAAGAATTTAAATGTAAAGTCAATAGTCATTTCCTATCTCACTAACTTGCATCCCCTTTCTCATGCTCCTTTCTCCGTCCACTCCACTTTCATCATTATTCCCATCCTTCTCTAACCCACTTCCTGACACCCCCTTATAACCTGTCACTCTTTCTCATAACATTCCTCCTATGTAATCCCCTGCCAAACAGTGGCTGTAAATGCCTTGCTTGGGGCGATATGATTATAAAAAAGAAAAAATTCACACAATCCCCGCTCTACACTCTATCTGCTCAAGTCCATCAATTATGTCCTGCACTGCTTTCCTTTGTTCCTCTTCCGCTCTATTCGTCCCGTGAGGACCAGGTTCTCTAAGTCTTCCTTCCTCATTACATGTCATTAAAATTTCAGCTGTCTTTTCCTGATGTTGATATGGGTTTTCATTTTATACCCATCCTTGCAAAAACCTTGTCGTTGCTGGCCTGTTCCGTCCATGGTATCCTCAGCATCCTTTTGTGAAACCAAATTCCGGTTGCTTCAAGTCTTTCCATCATTTTTGATGAGATTGTCCAGAATTCAGTCATATTGAAGGACACACATCTCATAGCAATTCAATACTCTCTTCTTTGTTTCCAGCGAAATTTTCCTGTCTCTTAATACTCTACACAGCTTCTGGAATTCATCCTTGTCCATGCCAATACGCTTTCGGATCTCCGTATCGCACTTTCCGTCATATGTTAGAACACTTCTCAGGTATTTAAATTTCTGAACTTGTTTGATTTTGGTATCACCAACTTGTAGTTGGCTTTTTGGGCTCCTCTTTTTACTGATTACGATGCATTCAGTTTTCTTGTCGATATATAGTCATTTTTCCGCTTTCTTTAACTACTTCTTGTAGGAGGTATTGTAGATTCTTTACTGTATCTGCTATCAGCACTGTATCATCTGCGTATCTTCTATTGTTCAGATTGCAGCCACCAATGACGAATCATGGCAGGACTTCTACTGCTCTCGGAATGGATTTGGTGAGAATCCACATCCTTGTATTACACTCGTTTCTAACTTGGCGTATCTGCTGAGCTCGTTTCACGTCCGTATGCAGGCAGTTTGCTTCTAGTAAAGGTTCATGATTACTCTAAGTTCTTTTGCGAATATGTCAAGTTTGCCAAGAGTCTCTATCAGATCTTTTTGGTGTACTTTGTCGAATGTCGTTGCAGAGGGAAGCCTATCAAATATATATTCCTTCATCTCGCCATTGAGCAATAGTTAATAAACTAGCTTTGTAAAATTACATTTTAGTGAGTTCCTTTCACACTGGGTGTTCTCTACTGCAGTACAGCTTATTAGAATTTGAGAATTATTTGTTTGAAAATAAAGTGTTCCTCATTGTTCTTCGAAGATATTAGTAAATGTTATCAGATATTGTATAGTACGATAACCATTTGACAGAAACACATCGTAATCACCGTGTATAAAAGAAACTTGAAATGGTATGAAAAAAAACAAGATTTCTACTATCATCCTACCCATCTTACCACCTATTAATTGTAGTTGTTGTTAAGTCCACTCTGACCCTGGGTAAAAGCACCTGTTAGGGTCCCAGCTATGGGTAAATAGTAACCCCCCCACCAAAATGGAGTTAAAATTAAAATGTATCTTTTTATAGTGAAGCTGCTAAAACTACATTTTCATATTTAATAATATTAGTAACAATATATTTTTGTAAAGAAAAAATATCATCAATACATTTTTGTGAAGAAATTACTAATGATCAATTTCGGTATTATATGACCCATAAGGTGTTGATATGCCGTTAAACAGACAAAACAAACAATCCTACCCACTTTAGATAAAAGAAGATGCAGACAGTCTAAAAATGTGCTGACTACACCAAATGACTATGAGTAGACGGGAAGAGAACTCACAGAGGCTCATTGGATGGCACGCACCCAGAATCTGTGTAAGGAGCTTGTCAGGTGCTCAAGTGTTCAGCGTCTTTTCGATCACATTCACATCTAGTCAGGGACTTCCTGATAATGATGATAATGGTGATGATTAATGCAAACGGATTGAACAAATTTCTAGGGTAATGGATTGTAAAAAGATTTGTAGATAATCTCTTCGATAAAATATAATTAGGAAACAAAAGAAACCGACGCATTTTGTCAACATGGTGACGGCTCACTGTTCTGTTCGGTTGTGGTTTCCGCCAAAAGCAAAGAGGAAAGCGATAGAAAAAGTTCGGTTGATTTTGTTTAGTGTCATATCAAAACCTCTATGGGTTATTTAGTGATAAAACCAAAGTATTTTAAAAGCAATTTTATGCATTTAACTCCAGATAAATTTATTGTTGGGCATTTTGATATAGAATGCATTGTTATTAATTCTACTGTAAATGTATTGCTGGTCATTTTATAATATATATATATATATATAAAATTTTCGTTTCGCTGTTGCTGAAGAAGTGAGGATTTCTTCGTAGAAATGGCTATTCAACGGATTTAAATATCGAAATTTTCGTTTTATTTTTTATATTTGGCTCTGTAAATAAAATGCAATCGAGCCCTGAACCTTGATCAATTTTAATATTTAATATTAATGAAATTAATATTAATTAGAATCGGGTTTTTGGGATTTACCTATCTGATCATCCTTTCGGATTTTAAATTTATATATATATATATATATATATATATATATATATATTGTTGGTATTTTAAAAATAAAATTTATTCCTGGTATTTTTACCATAAAAATGTATTTTTATACTTTCATAGGGTTTTGATTTTGTTTGGGGTCAATATTTTCCCATAGGCGGGGTCGTAACTGTAGCTGTTACTACCACTGGTCAGATTAGAACTTAAAACAGCAGCAATTAAGAGGTAGCTCTATTCTCCTAAAAAACCTCTAATCTTCCAATCAGGGTCCTTACTACCGGATGTAGTTTATCGTCATACCCAGTGTTAGACAAAAAAGTTGCATATTTTTATATATTCTATGGCTATGGGGCATAATTTTGCCAATATGTGTATTTGCATTGAACGGCACAGAGCTAGCAAGATTAAAAAAAATTGTTCTGAAATGTCAGGGTAGTAAAGAAATCCAGGTGCAGGCTGGGTTTTGTTTTGACCAACAAAGAGGTCGAGGTCAAAGAAATAACCACTCAAAATATAAATAAAACAGAAGAAGGAAGTGCCACGTGTCGAGCGAGGCTCGCCTATTTAATGGATCCGCGAGATAGTTAAGATTAGAAACTACTTATTGTAGAAGATATTGTAGATTCTTTACTCTATCTGCTATCAGCACTCTATCATCTGCGTATATTATAGAAGATAGCGGAATAGAACGCAGCCTGTCAACTGTCCCTCGTGTGTTCGTGTGCCTACCTTTGATTAAACCTCTACGCTACATAAACCAAGTCATCAGAAGAATGAATATAAAATATTGTATATTTTGATATATCCATATCGGCGTCTTTATCAGCAAATCCGAGAATATCGTCATTTTGATTTCCAGTTTATCTTTTCAGAAGCAGTATATAACAATATGAGTTAATAAAAAAATACATTTATACCGATAAACTATCACACAGGAACATGTAAATTAATCTGTATTTAATATTAGTTACGAACATTTGTTCTAAGAGAATTTGATCTGTGGAGAAACATAACCGGATTCCCCCTGAGAAATACCAAAGTAGACGATGCATTCGGAGTCACAACAGAGTATTAAAAGGGTTCAGATACATTTGATAACTGATCTTATAGCCCACAGGATGCCAGTGGTTTTTTCCTGATACGCCAAGAAGTACCTCACCTAAGGTGTCTACATATGGAACAACCAGATGAGAAAAATATATAAGCGATCTAATTGAGAGAAGACAAAAAGTATCTCGTATACTCGTGAGATAAGATACACATTCGTAGAAAGCTTCCAAAGCCACACACCTACATGCAAATTTTAATCAACAAATCCCGGAGGTAAATAACCTATACTCTTACGTATTAATGATGTGGTCTTAGTGTTATTATGTGCCTGTACATCTCTAAGGATGTGCGTTGTGGTACAGTGGATATCGGCTCGGAACGAGAAACCAGAGAGCCGAGTTCGAATTCCAGTTGAATCCATTGCATTCACTTACGCACAAATACCCTTGGGAAAGGTATTAATCCGTCTCCTCCCACTAGTTATGGGTTAAATAGCAGGACAGATTGGGTTCTATAGCCTTTGTCGGCAACCAGTCTACCGCAGAAAGCAATGGCAACCTACTGCGGGATAATCTTCTGCCCAGTCAGTCCTGTCTCTTTCGAGACATGATCGCCCAAGCGTGTATCACGTATGGCACTTAACTGACCGACTGACATCTCTAATGCAACAAGACGCTTGTAAAGAAATTATAATTTCCGTCATATTGTTGATGTTCGTTATTGACAATTTAAATTGCGAAGGATAACTTGACAATTCCAAGCAATTGTCGATGAATCGATATTTCAAAAGCCTCCAAAATTTTTATTTGTAAAATTCGTGAAAAATAAAAATTATTCAAATTCTAAGTGCAATAATTACCTTTTCTTGAAATATTCAGGTTGATGCAAAAAAATAAATCATTTCAAATTCACCAAAAGATATACAAAAAGAAAAGCAATCTATGAAGCTAGGTGAAGAAGTAATACCTCTTATTTCTTTTTTTTAATTACAACAGATGCAAGAGAAGAAGCAGCAGAAACAGAGAAAAATGAATATAAAATTCCCAGGTTTCCACGTCTAATCGTCAACTTCTTTCTTCATCGTGGTATTCCACCTTTAAATGGGAGTTTGTACATCAGCCTTGTAAAAGGTTCTTGCCTGCTCTTTTTGCTATGTGCACATCGCCTCTTCCATCTTATCTTCATTAGAGAACCATTTTCCTCTGAGTGCTGGCTGTGTTGTTGTTCAATTCCAGAAGCTCTTGCGCAGCCACCATCTTTTGATCGTTCATGAGCTGATTCCGCTGTGAACTCACCTTTCACAGATGAGTAGACAAGAGACTCCATTAAGCTGCCACAGATTTTTTAAATAGAATGTGTGTAATGGAAACATCAGTATTTTGCCTTATCCCCGTTCACAGCAGCATGGCTGACACTGTATAAACTATCACTAAGATCAGTTTCTCTTTTCAATAGGAAAAATATTAGATACTATAACCGCATTTTCTAGATGTGTGTAAAAGAGCAAGATTTTCAAAAAGGTTTATGGACGGAAAAAAGAATGTATGATCTTTAGTTTAAAAATGCTCAACGCATTCTGATAAGCAGTTTCCGATTAAATTTTAACAGGAATTACTTTGAATACACATAAAATCAAGCTTCTATAATTGCTAGTGTAATGAACGTGACTTTAATTCATTTCTTGTTATTTAAGAAATATATAGCTGAACATATAAAAAATATATTACAATGAGTTTCGTGCAGTGTAGATTATTTTAGTTCATACGTAAATTGCTGTAAGAAAATTCTTATTCAAACGTGTTTACAGTTGATTTATATTGTTCATCATTCTGGGAATGCGTCTACATGGAATATTTAAAATGTTAACAAAAATAACGTCTTTAGTGAAGAAATCATGAAATATTCAGAGATTATACTCTAAGTTTTCAGGAAACTAAAACGTCGTAATAAATACACACTATTCTAAGGTTTCTCGATTTTAAAAAGGTGCAGATAATCAACCTCACCTTTATACCTTTGAATATGTAGATTTCACAAATAAGGGTTAAATTATTTTTTTGACTTTTCTGTTGATTAATATATTCTAATCATTAGCTCGGTCATAATTACTCACATAATGGCCCGATACTATTGAATGAGTTTAGAGGTGATCACCTTGTTTCTTGTTTAGGAAGGGGTTTCCGGTTCATCCCCTTTCTCTGGTCTTGGTGTTAGTTCAGCTGGAAGCTCTTTGCAGTTACGGAGTATGGTGGCAACGTCTTTACATTCTGAGGGTACCGGGTTGGCAGTTTCCTGGTTGCTGCTTCCGACTGGTAGTTAGGAGCCCGAACTCTTGCGTAGCGTCTTGAGAGGCTGCTCTGATCAACAGTTGAATAATACCGGGGTTCTTGTAGTGCCATATCGCGCATGGACGGGCGTCCCTGCATGAACGTTCGGTGGGCAACCCCGAGGCCACATTATGTTGTAGGCCGCGCCAGTCTCCATCCTTCACAAGTTGCAAATGATTGACCGACTGATTCTATTCTAAGACCACTCCTTCACTGAATTACTATGGAAAAAAGCAAACATAATAACAAAACTAAACCAGCTCATTTGAAAACGCCCAAACCTGTCTGCATCTCTTTCACTAACATTCGCGGCATCCGCACCAACTTCCCCAGCGTAGATTCTTTCCTCCATAATAACTCACCTGATATATTAGCCCTATGTGAAACTAATCTTAACCCTTCTATCCCCTCATCTGAGTTCTGCGTTCCTGGCTACCTTCCCCTCTTCAGGAAGGACTCCAATGTTCATATGCATGGGCTTGGTGTCTATGTCAGCGAACACCTTCCTTTAGCTAGGGTGTCATCTTTTGAATCCCTAGATCATTCTTTCATGTGCTTCCGCCTCTCACTTCTCAGCTCGATTAGCTATCTCTTCTTTCTGTACCGCTCTCCTTCCTCCCCTGACTGTTCGTTACTTGACATCATTTCTGACAATATTGACAAAGCCATTTCTACCCATCCCTCTGCCCATGTATTCGTGTTTGGTGACTTTAACGCCCACCACACCAAGTGGCTGAAGAACGCTGTCACTGACCCTGCTGGTGTCCACACCATGAACTTTTCAATCACCCAATCCCTTACGCAAGTAGTGGACTTCCCCACGCGTTTATCCGACAACCCTAACGGAAGCAACTCACTTCTAGACCTCTGCTTCACTTCCATCCCAGACTCTTGCACTACCAGACAACTCTGCCCTCTTGGAAACTCTGACCACACTGTAGTGTCCGTCAATATTTCACTCCACTCCCGCCCGACCCATGAAACACAGACAAGTAGAATATCATACTGCTATCAAAGAGCAGACTGGGATTCGTTCCGAGACTTCCTCTGTGACATCCCTTGGAACAACGTCTTTAGTCTTCCCATCGAAGAATGTGCATCCGAGGTCTCCTCCTGGGTTAAGGCTGGCATTGATGCCTTCATCCCT
>JBBBDQ010001366.1:12500-77500 GCA_037127315.1 Ascarosepion bandense
ACTTTCAAATATACGGGTGATTTTCAAATATCTACAATAAAACAGTTCTGGCAAGGTTCGTCCAGCTTTGACCAACAGTATTTTTCTTTCAATTTCTCGCATATTCAACTGCGTCATTATTTCATCTCTTGAAATTTAGAAGGATACCTGGGTCATTCTGAAATAGCTGGGTGATTTTAAAATATCTGAGTGATTCTCAAATATCTGAGTGATTTTCAAACACTTCTTACAGTGTTATGCCCTGTTTTGACCTACAGCATTTTTCTCTCATTCCCCAGACATTCATTTGAAGCAGTATTTAATCTTTTGAGATTTAGAACGGCATCTGTTTTTTTGTTTGTTTTTTTTTCAAATATATTGGTAATTTTTAAACACTTTTTACAAGTTTACGTTCTACTCTGACTACTAGTATTTTCTTCATTCCTTGCAAATACATTATCAACAGGATTTGATTTATTAAGATTTAGGACGATGCTCCGAACAGTTGATTGTGGGAGTTTGAAAATTAAATATATATTACTTGAATCTTAAACACAATTTTTGCTTTATATATTTTTTGAGTAGATTACGTTCCGTTTTCTTCACTATTATAGAGATTTAATGTAATTTTCAAAAGTTCACAAAAATATATTCCAACCTAATTTTCAGAAGTAAGGTTTTACCCGCAGCCGAAAAGTGATCTGTCTTTTGTCTTGATTATCTGAATTTATAGTAAATCTTCCTGTTTAGCTGTCAGAGGTTTATTCAAATTGGTTGAAACAATTCATATGATGTCTTAATCGACTTCATTAGGGGCAGTTAGTATGGAATTTACACCCTGAAGGAACTCTTAGTGCCAAATCGATCTGTTCTGTCCCGGAATAATTATAGAGGAATTGAAATAAGCGACTTAGATTTTTTTTTGGGGGGGGGGGGGAATAGAAGACGCCGAAATTTTACCAATGGTGATAAATGATTGTTTTCTCCAGGAGGCTTCTTGCCTTGAACATCTGGGACCAAAGCTCTCCACAAACCTCATCTATCGATCGGATAGATGAAGTCTGGAGAGAGATTGAGTCCCAAGCTAAAGATGCTAGAAGAAATGGTCGGTTCCATGTAAGTATCTCACTCTTGCTGCTATCTTTATAAGAGCCAAAATCCGACTAAAAATGAAATGTTGCGGCCACATCAGGGCTGGAGCAGCTCAGTGCTCGCGATCTTGTGGTTAATGAATTATTTTCAACCCTAAAACCCTTTATCACAGACTTCTTCTTTTATGCGCCCTGTCCTTTCAGGATGTAATCGATCATGGCTTTCCATATCTCCCTATCCCTGGTGGCTCTTAGCACGCTTTCTCCTGTTTCACCATGCAGCCCTCGTTCCATCATCCACTTGATTAGGTCCTTCAAATATGGTATTCGCTGCTTTCCCCTGTCTCTTTTTTCTTCTACCTGGCCCGTTAGTATCAGGTTCTCCAAGCCCTCCTTCCTGATTGCATGTCCCAGGAACTTCAGTTGTCTCTTCCTGATGCTCAGCATCAATTTCCTTTTCGTTTCCATCCTTTCCAAAACCTCATCATTGCTCACATGCTCGGTCTATGATATCCGCAGCACCCTTCTGTAGAACCACATTTCAGATGCTTCATGTTTTTCCTTCAACTTCGACAATATTGTCCAGCATTCACTGCTATATTGAAGAACCGACATCACATAGCAATCCAGTACTCTCCTCTTTGTTTCTAGCGAAATTGTCCTGTTTCTTAATACTTTACTCAACTTAGATTAAACACCGCAAACCTCTCACTACTCTGCCGCTATTACCCTGGCGTTTGCTCTGACAAACTGCAATCCTTGGTTCCAGAAACCATGGCCTTTGTAATAGGGATCAAATAAATCTTATATTGTAACTTGAACATGCAACGTACAAGGGAGTGAATCATCCTCATCCCCTTTGTATTCCATTAGTAAGTAGGAAGTTCCACTCGGATGCATTCTTCCTAAAAATGGTGCTCTGTTGAATAGACTCCCTGCAGGGTTCATCTCGATCAATACAACATTGATCACTTCAAGTCCTTATCTTTCATGACTTTATCAACTGCACTTCTTGCTTTTTTACGCTCATAGAACACAACACAGTCACATACTAACTTAAGTGGCTCTTGAGGCTTATATTGGATGTACATTAGTATATAAAAATGAATAAATATTATATTTACATTTATTATCAAATATGGGGATGTGCATTTTGGTTCAGTGGATATCGGCTCGGAACAAAATATCGGGGAGCCGAGTTAAAATTCCAGTTGAATTCATTGCATTCACTTACGCGCAAATACCCTTGGCAAAGGTATTAATCCGTCTCTTCCCTCCAGTTATGAGTTAAATAATAGGACAGATTGGATTGTATAGCCTCGGCTGGCAACCAGTCTACCTTAGAAAGCAATGGCAACCTCCTGCGGGATAATCTTCTGCCCAGTCAGTCATGTCACTTGCGAGACATGATCGCCCAAAGTGTGTATTACGTATGACACTTAACTGACTGACTAAATATGACATTTATACAGGGAAATATTTAATAGCTGCATGGATCTGAGTAGTGTTTTCTTTTTCCATTTTGCATTTCTTTGTTAAATAGTGAAATTAATATCCACTGGTCAAGATATAGAACGTCTTACTGAAGGAAATAAGCCCCCCGAGAGTAATCGAACCTAGACCCTAGGCAAGTAGACATTCATTTCACAGTTATATATATAAATAAAAAAGAAGATATCTACTCAGATATGTTTCCCCAATATAAATATCAGATCATTGGAAAAGTTGGTGCCTGATTTTTATCATTTATATAAAATGATTGCAGCTTGACACTGGCGTTTGTTTCGGTGTCGATCTCTGGTATATTCGAAATTAAAACTTTGAGTCGTTCCGTTACGAGTCAGTCTGTGTTAAACGTTGACATTTTATCCGAAATAAACACCATATTATGCTCGATAAATGTTGGAAATGAGAAAAGGTCGGAGTTGCGACAAAAAATCAGAAGTTTTATTTGGATTGTGCACTATCTCTTAATCTTCTTCATGTGCCGTGTCCCTTCAGGACGTAGGCGATCATGAACCTCTACTTGGCTTTGTCTCTTGTCGCTCTCAATAATTTTTCTCTCGGTATCTCTTCCAAACCCTGCTCTGCAATCCATTTTCTCAAGCCCATAAATCTAGAATATAAATGGATAGAAAGTAGCATGGCCACAAAGTGAGGGATCACTTTATATATTGATTATAATAGAGAATTGACCCCCTACTTTATACCCACACTCTAATTTCTGTTTTAATTTATCAAATTCTGATTAGATATGAATCCACCTCTTCTCATTCCTGATTAGCTATACAGGAATGCCTTTAGTTTTATTTCTTCTTCATAATGTGCCGTGTCCTTTCAGGACGTAGGCGATTATGGAATTACACTTGGCTCTGTCTGTTATCGCTCTCAATAATTTTTCACTTGGTATCTCTTCCAAACCTGGCTCTGCTATCCATTTGCTCAGGCCTATCAAGTACGTCTTGCGCTGCTTTCTCCTGTCTCGTGCTGTGAGTATTAAATTCTCTAGGTCCTCCCTCCCCATTACATGTCCCAGAAACCTCATCTGTCTCTTTCTTATATTAAGTATGAGTTTTCTCCTCGTTTCCATTCTCTCCAACACCCTGTCGCTAGTCACATGCTCAGTTCATGGTATCCTCAGCATCCTTCTGTAAAACCAAACTTCTGCTGTTTCAAGCCTCTCCATCTTCCTTGATGAGATCGTCCAACATTCACGTTTATACAGAAAGACAGATATCACATAGCGATCCAGCACTCTTTTCTTTCTTTCCAATGAGATTTTTATGTCTCTCAGTACTCTGTTTAGCTTCTGAAATGCATCTTTGGTCATGTTAATGCGTCTTTGGATCTCCATGTCGCACTTTCCATCCTCTGTCAGAAAACTTTCCATATATTAAAATTTCTTTACTTGTTTTATGTTAGTTTCTCTGACGTGTAGTTGGCATGTTGGGCTCTTCTTTTTGCTCCATATCTTAGGATGGCCAAAAAATGGTTTGACAGATTTCGTCAGGATGATTTTAACGTAACCGATCGACCACTCCCAAGATGATCGTCCGATGTCCATGAATACGTTCTGTTTGCCATCGTGGATAATAAACTAAAAATTATTATTTTTTTATTTTTTTATAAGCGTTTCACCCCGAGCAAGGCATGTCACTGCCACTACTGTGCAGGGGGCTACGTAGAGTGGAGAAAGGCTGATTAAATATAGGAAATGACAGAGGGTGGGTGATAGGCGGGTAAGGATACCGAGAATGAGGGTTGGGTAGATGAGAGTGTTGTGAGAATAGTTGGGAGTTAGTGTGATAGGTGTCTATTGACCCTACATTTAAACACCTGGAGATTGTAACTGCCGGGAAAGCAGAGTTGTGGAAGGGAGTTCCACAGGCGGGAAGCGCGAGAAAAGAAGCTGTTGGAGTAGAATTTACGGTTACATCTTATTTGTTTAACTGTAAAAGGGTGGGACCTAGTTGCTAATCTAGTATCTCGTGTAAATTCGTGCTTAGGCGGCACCAGTGATCTAAGCTCATCGGAGCAGAAGCCATGAAAGTACTTGTAGAAGAGGCACAGGGAAGCCACATCACGCCGGTGAGAGAGCGGCTGCAGCCGGTCTGCCAAGTCAGTATCAACCACGTTACAGATCCTCCTTTGTATTTTGTCAAGAAGCCCAAGGAGAGCAGCAGGGGCACCCGACCAGATATGGCAGCAATATTCAATACACGGGCGGATGGTAGATTTGTATATGTGCAGAATAGATTCAGGTGGGAAAAATTTCCGGGCCCTGCACAGGGAGCCCACTTTCATAGCAGCAGATTTGGCAATGGATTCAATATAGTCATTCCATTTGAGGTCCGCCGAGAGTGTAAGGCCAAGGAGGCGTAGTATTTTACTCTCTGGGAGGCTAGCCTGTCCCATGCTAATGGAAGGTAGATGCGATTGTCTATGGTGATTAGTTGATAACAGCTTTGTTTTGGAGGCATTGAAATTTACCAACCATTTCCTACCCCAGGTCACTACGGATTGGAGGTCCCTTTCAAGTACGGCAGCGAGGTTCACTTTGTCGTCCAGACCTGGTTTCTGATCGATGCGGGAGTAGATTGTTGTGTCGTCGGCATACATGCCAACTTGGGATCTAATGGTGTCGGGGAGATCATTAACGTAGATCAGAAAGAGCGTGGGACCTAGGATACAACCTTGAGGGACGCCCGCGTTCGTCTGGTAGTTTTGGGAGGCATGCCCATTTAATACCACCTTCAATGTGCGGTTAGAGAGGAAAGACTGGATGAGGTCAAACAGATGTCCAGTTATCCCATAACTCCGCAGTTTGCACAAGAGGCCAGCATGCCAGACCCTGTCGAATGCTTTGGAGATATCCAAGGCAACGGTTCGGGCTTCACCATTCTTGTCAAGTGCCTGGTATATGTACTCGGTAATGGTCGTTAGCATATCAGCAGTAGACCTGGTGAAGCGAAACCCATACTGTTTGTCAGAGAGAAGCCCGTTGGCCATAAGATGCTGAATCACCTCGGCGTTGATAATGGCTTCGAAAACTTTGCCAAAGATTGGAAGGAGACTAATAGGACGGTAATTGGCGGGGTCTGAGGGTTCGCCAGAATTCTTAAATGTAGGTACTACGCAGGAGGACTTCCAACAGGCAGGAAAGCAGGAAGCAGATAGGCAGAGGTTAGAGAGTTTAGAGAGGACAGAGGAGAGTTCTGGGGCACATTTCTTCAGTACTATGACTGGGATTCCGTCACCGCCGCTCGCTTTTTATTTGCTCTAACCTATATAGAATACATTTAATCCTAACCTGGCAGCCCACCTTCAGTCATTTTTTTTACTGACGCAATGTCGTTTCTCACTGTTTTTTCTACAGTTATTTTCATGGCAATTGCTCTGACGATTTTTGCCTTGGTACTTCGGTCATATTGTATCTACCCGTGCTAATAGATTGGTATGATGGTCTCACACTTTCACCATCGAAATACTTACATGTAACCGTATCTTCTACATTTTCTAGCACTTGTGGAGCATTGGATATCGGCTCGGAACAAGAAATCGGGGAGCAGAGGACGAATTCCAGCCGAATTCATTGCATTCACTTACGCGCAAATACCATTGGTAAAGGTATTAATCCGTCTATACTTTCCAGTTATGGGTTAAATAACAGGACAGATTGGGTTCTATAGCCTTGGTCGGCAACCAGTATACCACAGAAAGCAATGGCAACCTACTGCGGGATAATCTTCTGCCCAGTCAGTCATGTCTCTTTCGAGACATGATCGCCCAAGCGTGTATCACGTATGGCAGTTAACTGACTGACTGACCATTTGTGGAACGCTCTTTTGTTTGCTTTCTTTCCTTGATAGCTTTCATCTCCAAAAGGTTAAATGCAACATCAGTTACCACCTCCTATCTACTTGATTCCCATCCATCGGTTATCTTTTCTTCGACATCGCAATAGCTACAATCTCCAAAATTTTAAATGCAACGTCAATTGCCATCTTTTATCTACTTGATTCCCATCCATCTCTTATTTTTTCTTCAACATCCCAATAGCTACAATCTCCAAAAGTTTAAATGCAAAGACAATTACCATCTTCTATCTACTTGATTCCCATCCATCATTTATCTTTTCTTCAACTTCCTTATAGCTACAATCTCCAAAAGTTTAAATGCAACGTCAATTGCCATCTTTTATCTACTTGATTCCCATCCATCTCTTATTTTTTCTTCAACATCCCAATAGCTACAATCTCCAAAAGTTTAAATGCAACGTCAATTGCCATCTTCTATCTTCATGATTCCCATCCATCTCGTATCTTTTCTTCAACATCACTATAGCTACAATCTATAAATGTTTAAATGCAACGTCAATTGCCATCTTTTATCTTCTTGATTCTCATCCATGTCTTATCTTTTATTCAACATCTCTATAGCTGCAATCTCCAAAAGTTTAAATGCACCGTCAATTGCCATCTTCTATCTTCATGATTCCCATCCATCTCGTATCTTTTCTTCAACATCACTATAGCTACAATCTATAAATGTTTAAATGCAACGTCAATTGCCATCTTTTATCTTCTTGATTCTCATCCATGTCTTATATTTTCCTCAACATCTCTATAGCTACAATCTCCAAAATTTTAAATGCAACGTCAATTGCCATATTTTATCTTCTTGATTCCCATTCATCTCTTATCTTTTCTTCAACATCCCTATAGCTACAATCTTGTAGGACGCCCGCATCTATTCGGCTATAATGGACTATTCCATTACTATGTAAAGTAATGGTGGCATCTACGTAGGAGAGTGTGCCGAGCAGCCGATCAACAAGTCAGTCGGAGACTTCCGGTGACGACCCGGAAGTACCCATTGCTCATACTACGTCATACGACGGTTGAGACGATTAACCTTTATTCTTGTATAGAATACTAATGACCTTTGTAAATACCATTTTAACGGAATACAACAATTAACCTATTCCTGTTGTTGAGTTATTTATTCTTACTCACGACATAAGAAATCTCCAAAAGTTTAAATGCAACGTCAATTGCCATTTTCTACACTCTTGATTCACATCCATCTTTTATCTTTTCTTCAACATCCCTACAGCTACAATCTCCAAAAGTTTTAATGTAAAGTCAATTGCCATTTTTTATCTTATAGATTCCCATCCATCTTTTATTTTTTCTTCAACATCCCAATACCTACAATGTCCAAAAGCTTAAATGCAACCTCAAATGCTAATTTTTATCTTCTTGATTCCCATCCATGTCTTATTTTTTCTTCAACATCCCTATAGCTACAATCTCGAAATGTTTAAATGCAACGTCAATAGCCATCTTTTATCTTCTTGATTCCCATCCATCTTTTATCTTTTCTTCAACATCCCTATAGCTACAATCTCCAAAATTTTAAATGCAACGTCAATTGCCATCTTTTATCTTCTTGATTCCCATCCATCTTTAATCTTTTCTTCAACATCCCTATAGCTACAATCTCCAAATTTTTAATGTAAAGACAATTGCCATTTTTTATCTCATAGATTCCCATCCATCTCTTATTTTTTCTTCAATATACCTATAGCTACAATCTCCAAAAGTTTAAATGCCACGTCAATTGCCATCTATTATCCTCTTCATTCCCATCCATCTCTTATCTTTTCTTCAACATCCCTATAGCTACAATCTCCAAAAGTTTAAATGCCACGTCAATTGCCATCTATTATCCTCTTCATTCCCATCCATCTCTTATTTTTTCTTCAACATCTCTATAGCTACAATCTACAAAAGTTTAAATGCGACGTCAATAGCCATCTTTTATCTTTATGATTCCCATTCATGTCTTATCTTTTATTCAACATCTCTATAGCTGCAATCTCCAAAAGTTTAATTGCAACGTCAATTGCCATATTCTATCTTCTTGATTCCCATCCATCTCGTATCTTTTCTTCAACATCCCTATAGCTACAATCTCCAAAAGTTTACCTGCAACGTCAATTGCCATCATTTACTTTCTTTACCCCTCCCATCTCTTATCTTTTCTTCAACATCCCTATAGCTACAATCTCCAAAAGCGTAAATGGAACGTCAATTGCCATCTTTTATCTTCTTGATTCCCATCCATCTTTTATCTTTTCTTCAACATCCCAATAGCTACAATCTCCAAAAGTTTAAATGGAACGTCAATTGCCATCTTTTATCTTCTTGATTCCCATCCATCTTTTATCTTTTCTTCAACATCCCTATAGCTACAATCTCCAAAAGTTTAAATGGAACGTCAATTACCATCTTTTATCTACTTGATTCTCATCCACCACTTATCTTTTCTTCAACGTTGCAATAGCTGCAATCTCCAGAATTCTAAATGCAACATCAATTGCCATCTTCTATCTACTTGATCCATCTCTTATTTTTCTTCACCATTGCAATAGCTACAATCTCCAAAAGTTTAAATGCAACGTCAATTGCCATCTTCTATCTACTTGATTCCCATCCTTTTCCTCTCTTTTCTTTGACCTCTGTAACTCTCTGTGCACCAGTGGCATTCCTGCCTTGCTGGTGGTGAAATGATTATAAAATATATTCCAAGTAATAAAACGCAAAACGTTTACTACACTCTCACTAACTATCTTGCAAAATGATAAAAATCAGTCATTAAAAAATAGTGAAACCCTGTGCTTGACTAATAAATATTTTTGTGAGTCTGTAATAAAATTGTGTTCCAAATTTTCTAACTTCGTAAGCATTTTGCAAATGCTTATATTAACATGAAATATAAAACATTATTTTTACTGTTTATACATTCTTCCTTTTTATGTGACATGTCCTTTAAGGACGTAGGCGATCATGGCTTTTTACATCTCCCTATCCCTGGTGGCTCTTAGCACACTTTCTCCTGTTACACCATGCAACCCTCGTTCCGTCATCCATCTGATCAGGTCCTTCAAATATTTTATCCGTTGCTTTTACCTGTCTACCTTCTGTAGGAGGTTTTGCAGTTTTCTTTCTGTGTCTGCTAGCATCTGCGTACCTTATATTGTTAAATTGTGGCCTCCGACATTGTTTATATCATTAAAAACTAGCATTGTATTCTTACTTTATAATAAATTGTGAAATATAAAAGACGGAAAATTATTTCTGTGCCTACATCCACTGAACATTTACAACTTTCACCATTTCACTTTAATTGCAAAATTATTTAATATGTTTAATCTCTCTAAACTAAAGGGAAAAAAAACATCGTGCCAATATTTTCAGTTGATAATGTACGTGGAAAGGCAATTCACAAGTACATTCTTTCAAGTAATTTATCTAAACGCAATATAATTCGTTATCTTATGTTTTATTAATTATTGTTCTCTAATTATTTTCTCTCCTTAATAATTTCCCCTTTTTTTTTCATATTCTCTCACACTTCGTAAACCGTTGCTTCTTAGTTGCTTCATTACCTTGTTAGAAGTGAAATGACAAACAATCAATATTTCATAAGCAAGTTAAACTCATTTAATCTTAAGAGAAAACTGACAAAAATCGAAATATTGAAAAATTAATGAAACTTCCCTCTTTTTTATTATGGCAAAACAATTTTCTGTCTTTTAAAACAGTATATTTTACACGTTAGAAAGTGTTTCTAGATAAATCTATTATAATATATTACAAACGCATTAGAATAAAACTGAAACCTTGCCAGTGTCCGTCCATCGTCTGACCCACACAGCCTTATCTTAATAACCAGAAGTGGTTCATTCTGTGGAAAAGCGCTTTTTCGAAGTTTCTTTGTTCGTTAAGTAGGTTAATTACTTTGATATTTGTTTTTAAATAACAACCAATGTTTTTCTTTTAATTCTAAAATGAATCATAAAATGATTCTTTACGTTGTGAAAAAGAGTTTATTTCATCGTCAGAATAAAAAAAAACATCAGATTTCAATTTAATCCAAACCAGTGAACATGTAAGATGACAATAATGAGGGTCGTGTTTTACAAATAGGCTTGAGTGGATGGGAATCAGGTATAGAAAAAAATAAATCATTGACGTATTGATATATTAACGATTTTTTATTTATTAAAATCAGACAAATAACCGTCGAAATATTTGCTTAAAGCAGAAGGTTGTGGTATTACAATAAACATTGCTTCTATGAATTCCATATCAATTCAGAATATGAGTGATCAGTGCTCGCCACAGCTTCCATTTCTTTATTGCCTGTGAATTGCTATAATTACTTGGGAGAGACATTAGACAAGTTTCCCATTAGCTTCGTCACTGTTTTTAACTGGTCCGTCACTTAGACTGGATGACTACTAAGGCTAGAGAATCAAGTCTACCTTATGATTTAATACCTGATAGGTGGGGGAGAATAAACAGATTCTTACCTTTACCAGAAGCATTAGTGCGAAGGTGAATGCAACAATCTAAGCGGAGTTTTAAACCTGGTTCAGCGGTACCATTTTCTGGGTAGAAATCCCATTTTCACATTCTAGTATGCCGCTATTACCAATAGATCTTAACAAAAGTGTTCGCTTTACAATTTATTGATACCTTGTTCATTTTTCAATCAGAATTTGTTGCGCATCAAATTTGGTTCACTTCAGTAAATGTATTTACGAGACTGAAATATTCTTGGTCCAAAACCAAACAAAATAATTATCTTTGGAAGTGAGACCCAGAGACCCAGAGACCCAGTTTCGAATCTCTCCATGGTCGACGTTGCTATCGGCCTGTAACATCTTTTGAAAGATCCTGCTGCCTAAAACCATACCAACAAGTTAGACGAAATTGTTTTTCATCTTAGATGATTGTACTAAGTCACAACTCATCGTGACCGAGGATTTTGACTCTACTGGTCTTAGTTAAGTAACTAGAAAAATACGCATCGTAGATTTAAGACATAGCATTTGCTATGGTAGCAATTCTATCGCCTGAAAAAATCACTGGTTTTCTCGCATTTATTCCAATCCAGGTTTTATATACAAGCAAATCTGTCAAAAACCGAAGAATTCGACCAGCCATGTTGCAAATATTGAAAGAAAGGATAATAAAAAATAACTAAGTGGTAAATGACAGATGGAAAGCAACGAAAAAAACTAAACGTAACGAAAAAAATATTAAATTTTTAAAATAACAAGGAAAATACAAGATTATCCTCCAAGAAGCATTTTGACAAAGGAAAAACTTTAATGTGTCGCTTATCTCTGCCAAATCAAACATAATTTCCCAGGGGAAAGTTACAAAGATTATTTTCGTAAACATAGAGAAAGTTTATTGAACAAGTGTCAATAATTCTGTTTCTATAAGCAAGAACAATTAGATGGCTTTTGGCATCAGAAAACAAATGATAAAGGCAAACTGAATGCAAACATTTTGCATTAAGTAAAAAATACTTGATATCATTCGACTTCTTTTCTGTTATCAATTTATGTAGCGCCAACAAAAGAACATTTTCAAGTTTGTAAATACGATGTGCGTTGTGGTGCAGTAGATATCGGCTCGGGACGAGAAATTGGGGAGCCGAGTTCAAATTCCTAGTGGAATTCCTTGCAGTCACTTACTCGCAAATATCCTTGGGAAGAGTATTACTCCGTCTCTTCCCTCCAGTTATGGGTTAAATAACAGGACAGATTGGGTTCTACTGCCTTGGTTGGCAACCTGTCTACCGCAGAAAGTAATAGCAACCTACTGTGGGATAATCATCTTTCGAGACATGATCGACTAAGCGTGTATCACGTATGGCACATGACTCACTGTTTGACTGAAATATAATAAAAATCACTTTCGCGGAATTCCGTTTTCAGAAAATCTTACACGTGTATTTACACTTTGTTTACTTAAAAAAAAGAAATTTATTTATTTTAGTTTTTTCTTATAAAACACAAGTTTACACATTCCTTTTCTATAAATACATTAGTGTCAACTCTTCGGATCAACTCTTCACTACAGTACCTAGACTTTATAAATTTAATCGCAGTACTAGACTGGCGACTAGGTCTCATCAATTTACAGTCGAGTTAGCGAGATGTAACCGTAAGTTCTACGCGAGCAGTTTATTTTTTCTTGCACTTCTCGCTAATGGTTCTCTCTCCCGGCTCCATGATAATTTGAAAGTAGTATTATTTTATTTAATTTTATGTATTAGTATCTTTGTTCTATTATTCATGACGTTTCATCCGTTTTTCGCTCCAGCATTCTTCACATGATATACGTTGGAATTTCTAATAAACGCTTTATTTCGTCCACCGAGGTTGATTGTTATAGTTCCATGTGCCATGTCTTTTCTGGATATCTCAGTTTCATCTATTTTACTTCAGTAACTCAGCTCTTAAATTTTTTGTACTCTTCTGCTGTGGCCAGGTATTGAACTCACAAACCTTTGGTTCAAGTTTCTAGATTACTGCAACCAACGCTTTTATCTACTGGAACATGTGAACATCAGCGTATGCATTTGGGGGAAATATAAACCTGATGTCTCAGTTATTCTTTTGTAGTTACCAGAGCTCATAATATAATTGTTATTATTGTTTTACCCTAGCACTCTGAATTATTGGTTCCCATATTGTTTGTGCTTGATCGGCTTAGAAGACATTTATGGCTTAACATATAACTGAAAATGAGGTATCTAGAAGAGGTATGACATGTGGAAATAGAACGATCTACCCCAGTGGACAGAATAAAGGGTTCATTTCGAAATTTCAGTTAACTGAAGAAAGCTGGAGTGTACAACAGCAGACACATCGTGAATATTAAAAAAAGATGAAAACAACAACGTAAATAGTGTAAATAATTGCAATACCTCACCTCATATAGACAGATATTGAAGGTGAATATGGCAACAAAGATGAGGACAACAGTATGAACAATCTAAATAGTGTAAATAATTAAAATACCTCATCTCAGAAATATAAACACTTATTGAAGGTGAATATGGCAACAAAGATGAGGACAACAGTCCAAAAAATGTAAATAGTGTAAATAATTACAATACCTCATCTCAGAAATATAGACAGATATTGAAGGTGAATATGGCAACAAAGATGAGGACAACAGTCCAAACAATGTAAATAGTGTAAATAATTACAATACCTCATCTCAGAAATATAGACAGATATTGAAGGTGAGTATGGCAACAAAGATGTGAACAACAGTCCAAACAATGTAAATATTGTAAATAATTACAATATCTTATCTCAGAAATATAGATAGATATTTACAATGTTTTTTTCGACAAAACTAAAATTGCTTTTATGTAAACACTAATTGTAATAAGTACTTCCTTTTGTCTGAATTACTGGAATTAGTAGTTATTATTATTATTATTATATCTGGACTGTTGTCCTCATCTTTGTTTTTATTATCTCCTTATCGTTTTTCGTCTGAATTTCTTGGATGAGAAGTTATCATTATTCACACTATTGTTCCTTTTTCTCTTTTTTTTTTTTTTTTGTTGTTATGACAACGTTTTGTCTGTTGTACTCTTTGGTTTTCTCAGGAGTTAGTCTAACTAAAACTAAAAATATGAATAACTAGACGATATTCCCAGACATGAGCAGTGGACCAAGAACAATTTGCCCCCACCATATATTAAATAAAGAATTTAATTTAAAATTCCCTATTGGCTAACCGGATCTATATACATTTGAGTAAGGCCGGAGAGCACAACGGCAAAAACGTAGTGGTAACAACAACACATAAGAGAATAATAGTCCGAATATAGATCGTATAAAATGTATTTTCCTATTTTAAGAAAAAATTTCATTTAAACATTATTTGTGACTTGTTGTACTATTCTTTACTCATGACGCTCCGAATTTCTTCAGGTAATATTAATTTCAAACCGAACATTTTATTTTGTCCACACGGATAAATTGTTCTGATTCCACTTGCCATGCCGTATTTGGATATTTCAGTTTCTATTAATTCCCTTTAGGTTCTTATAGTTTAGACTAGTTTTAAAAAAAAGGAAAAATCTTCGGTTAATTCATGTTTATGTTTTGTATTTTTCTTTTTGTTTTTTACATATATTTATTATTTTTCTTTCAGAGTGACTTTATTTTGTTTTCTTTTCTCAAGTTTCTAAAAGAATAGGTTTACATTGAATTTAAAATGTAATTTGTTTTTCTCTCCCTTCTTTAATGTAAAAATATTTATAGCGTTCTTGTGTGTCCTCCCCCTTCCGCTACCAAAAAAAAAAAACGAAAAAAAAAAACGCGTGGTACCATCCCTAGTTCCGTGTCGGTATATTAAAGATTTTCTGGAGTTAGCCAAAGCAAGTCAAAAGATTTGTGTTTGCAAAATGTCGAAAATGCAAAGAAATTTCATTCTTTTGACTTCTGGTAACAAATGCTGATCTTAACTATTGCTGACAGGTTCTTATAGTTTAGACTAGTTAAAAAAAAAGAAAAAATCTTCGATTAATCCATGTTCATGTTTTGTATTTTTGTTTCTTCTTTGAAAACGTTCCTTTATGTCTTTATGACTGGGGGAAAAAATTCTTTTACTGTATTCCATGCTCTGTTTTAATATTTTCCCTTCAGATCTAGTGATTTTTTATCTCTTCGCATATTCCATAAAAAAATAATATAAAACATATATTATCCACTCTGGCGGAGGGAAATTTATTTTCCTCAGCAGGACTAGTCAATTGTACTTATGCTAAGTACATACTTAATATTTTTTTTAACCGGGATGTTAGCAACCCTGTAGGTTAAAAAGAACATTTGAACCTACAAGAGGCGGAAGAACTCTTAAGGAGTCAACAACCAGCTAACTAGAGGAGGTGTCTCAATAAATCACCGTGGAGAAGGCAACGGGATACCACTCCACTATCTACTTCCCGCTTATTCATGGTTATTCACGACAAATATATGAAAACCAACAGCGTGAAAGGGGTTGCTTCCCAAGGAAACAACTCCTCGCTCAGTAAGGATCGGCATGGGCAACAGGTGCCACCTGACGTCATCCGGCGACTGTTAGTACCAACGGCGTAAATGGGATATTTTACTCCAAAATTTGTCACTAGACCGGGAAAAAAGGACACGAGCAACAGCTGTCTCTGGACCGTTACTCTGCGACTCTGCGCAACAAAGAAAGAATTACTTTTGGTACATGGAACGTCAGGACACTTAACAATTGTGGACAACTAGAGAATGTCAAGCAGGAGATGGACAGACTGAAGATCAATATCCTAGGCATATGCGAAACCAGATGGCCTAATAATGGAGACCTCAGTAGTGACATCCACAGGATAATTTATGCAGGAGGCAAAAACAACGAAAAAGGCGTCGGCTTAATAATAGAGAAAGAAGTGAAGAAATGCGTTCTTGGATACTGTCAGCCATCAGAGAGATTACTCTTGATTAAATTACGGAGAAGGCTCTTCAGCATAGCTATCATAGTAGTTTATGCGCCGACAACTCAAAGTACTGAAGACGAAATAGAATCATTCTATTCCATACAGGACGGTGCCAAGGCTCAGCGCAAAAGCCAAGAAATTAGGATCATAATGTTTGACTTGAATGCCAAGGTAGGTAAAGAGAGGGAAGGAGACACGACCGGCAACTTTGGACTAGGGAATAGCAACGAACCAGAAAAAAATGGGTCCAATGGTGAAAGCAAATGACCAGGTAATTACTAACACCTGGTTTTGAGAACACCCACGACGTCTATGGACGTGAAGAAGCCTAGAAGGCAACACGAAGAATCAAATAGACTACATAACTATAAACAAGAGATTCAGGAACGCAGTGGTTCAATGCAAAACATATCCAGGTGCCAACTGCGGAAGTGGCCATGTCCCAGTCATCTGCAAAATAAGGATAAAACTCCGGCGAATGAAGAAGCCCAGCACATCACCAAGGCTGCAATACAACACGCTTGTGAATGACCTCACACTGCAGAAAGAATACACTAACAGCTTGAGAAAGAAATATGAAGAACAAATTAAAAAAGACACTCAAAATAGGACTCACTAAAGGAAGCGATGGTGACCTCAGTGAAAAATATTGCCCCAAAGGAAATCAGACGCAGAAGAAAACACGAGTGGATGACTGTAGAGATTCTCCACGTGATGCAAAGGAGACAAAAAATAACGCCAAGACATGGAGGAGAGTACAAGAAACTACACAGCGAGATAAGGAACAAATGCGGAGAGGCTAAAGAGGAATGGCTCAACAACAAATGTGCAGAAGTAGAGAGACTGAGCAGGACCAATAAAGCAGAGATGCGTAAAGAGATAAGAGAACTGACAGGACAAAAAACGTGCTCCTCAACAGGATGCATAAAATCCAAGGATGGAACAATCATATTGGAGAAAGAGGAAATACTCCAGCGATGGGAAGAGTATATAAGGGATATTTTTGCGACAGGAGAGAACAACCGAGAATACACAAAGTGGAGGATGGACCGGAAATATTAAAATCCAAAGTGGAAGCTGCAATGGCCAAACTGAACAAAAACAAAGCAGCTGGTTCAGACGGCGTCGTAATAGACCTGCTGATCGCCTTGAAAGAATATGGCATAAAAAGAATTACTGACATAATTACGAAATTTATAGTAGTGGAATAATACCAGACGACCTATGCAAATCGATATTTATAGCACTGCCGAAGAAACCAGGTGCAAACGAGTGCGAACTACACAGAACTATCAGCTGAATGGGTCCCATTGCAAAACTGATTGTCAGAATCCTGATGAACAGAGCGAGAAGCAGACTCAGGCCAGAGATAGGACAGGAACAGTGCGGGTTCGTCAAAGACACTGGAACAAAGAACGCCATATTTATGGTTAGGATACTCTCCGAAAGGGCAATACAAATGAAGAAAGACTTCTACCTATGTTTTATTGGTTACGCAAAGGCATTCGAAAAGATACAACACAAAGAATTGATGGAGATGCTCGGCAGCCTCAACAGTTTTGGAAAAGACATCAGAGTAATCAAGAATCTCAACTGGCAGCAAACTGCATGCATACGGACAGGTAACAATTTCAGCAGATTTACAATAGATAGAAAGAGGAGTAAGAAAAGGATGTGTCTTTTCACTGGATCTGTTCAACTTGTACAGCGAGAATATTTTGAGGACCCTAGATGACACGACAGGATTTGTTATTGGAGGCCACAACCTGAACATAAGGTATGCATATGATACAGTGCTGATTGCAGACACCGAAAGGAATGTACAAGACCTCCTACAGATGGTATCAGTGGAGAGTGATAAAAAAGACTACAAATAAACTTTAAGAAAACTGAATGCATGGTCATCAGCAAAAAGTGCAACCCAAAATGCCAAATATATGTGGGGAATACCAGAATCAAGCAAGTACAAAAATTTAAATACCTAGGAAGTGTTCTAACAGGAGATGGAAAGTGCGACATAGAGATCCGAAGGCGAATTGGCATGGCAGAGGACGCGTTCCAGAAGCTGAGTAAAGTACTAACACACAGGAGAATTTCACTAGAAACAAAGAAAAGAGTGCTGGATTGCTATGTGATGTCAGTTTTTCAATACAGCAGTGAATGCTGGACAATATCATCGAAAATGAGGACAAAACTTGAAGCAGCGGAGATGTGGTTCTACAGAAGAATGCTGCGGATATCGTGGACTAAGCATGCAAGCAACGATGAGGTGTTGGAAAGAATGACAACAAAAAGGAAATTAATACTGAGCATCAGGAAGAGAAAACTGAAGTTCCTGGGACATGCAATGAAGAAGTGAGGCTTGGAGAACCTGATACGGACTGGCCAGATAGAAGGAAAGAGAGACAGAGGAAGACAGCGGATAACATATTTGCAGGGCCTGATTAGGTGGATGACGGAACGGGGGTTGCGAGGTGTAACAGGAGCAAGCATATTAAGAGCTACAAGGAATAGGGAGACGTGGAAAACCATGATCTCTTACGTCCTGAAGGGACAGGGCACATAGAAGAAGAAGAGTAACTCAAATCTCCATGTTTTTTTTTTTAAATCAAGCAGGTACAAAAATTTAAATGCCTAGGGAGTGATGTAACATTAGACGGTGAGTGTGACACAGAGATCCGAAGGCGAATTGGCGTGGCGAGGGACGCGTCCGAGAAGCTGAATAAATATTAAGAGACAGGAAACTTTCACTAGAAGCAAAGAGAGTACTGGATTGCTATGTGATGTCAGTTCTTCAATATGGCAGTGAATGCTGGGCAATCTCATCAAAGATAAAGGAAAAACTTGAAGCATCTGAAATGTGGTTCTACAGAAGGATGCTGCGGATATCATGGACCGAGCATCAGGAAGAGAAAACTAAAGTTCCTGGAACATGCAATAAGGAAAGAGGGCTTGGAGAACCTGATACTAACAGGCCAGATAAAGGGAAAAGGAGACAGAGGAAAGCAGCAGATAACATATTTGAAGGGCCTGAGCAGATGGATGACAGAACGGGGTTTGCGTGTTGTTACAGGAGAAAGTGTGCTCAGAACCACCAGGAATAAGGAGATGTGGGAGGCCATGATCGCCTACGTCCTGAAAGGGCAAGTCACATAGAAGAACTGTCGCTACTGAGTAGAGAGCTCGATCCTCACTAGGAGGCCCAAATTTGTGACTATGTAACAAATTAAATTTGAATGATTAGCGAGCTTTGATCAACCAAGAGCAGTGGAACGGTCCTCACCGAGTGTCTCATTAGTGTGGCATTTTACCCAGAATTAAGCTTAGTAAGAGGTAACTTAGGATGTGCGTTGTGGTGAATTGGATATCGGCTCGGAACGAGAAATCGGGGAGCCGAGTTCGAATTCCAGTTGAATTCATTGCATTCACTTACGCGCAAATACCCTTGGGAAAGGTATTAATCCGCCTATTCCTTCCAGTTATGGGTTAAATAACAGGACAGATTGGGTTCTATAGCCTTGGTCAGCATCCAGTCTCCCGCAGAAAGCAATGGCAACCTACTGCGGAATAATCTTCTGCCTAGTCAGCCATGTCTCTTTCAAGACATGATCGCCCAAGCGTGTATCACGTATGGCACTCAACTGACTGACTGAAGAGGTAACTTAACAAATCACATTCAATATGATTTGGTAAACTGTAGATACCTAACAAGCTTCGCGTATTATTTTTAGTCATTTTTTGTTTTTGTTTCTGGACATTATAAAAAGCATGGGGAAAGTGAGGATCAAACTCACTACTCAGGATATGCTCCCAATTGCATTTATATGTAGGTTAGACAGTATTCGTACATCGGCCGACAAGATATACGTTGCATTAATTAACGAAACAATAATCTGATAATAAAGTACCACAAAACCTGATTATATCTAAACACAATAAATATTCTATATTGGATCCGGACAACGCCGGATTATCGCTTTAGTATGAGTTTCGTCTAATTGCGTCCACGCTTATCATGTTTCTAGTTTGATGAAAAAATGAATGCCGACAATCGCTTAGAGACACACGTTATTAGTAAGCGAGAAAATGTGTTGCCTACATGTATATATATATATATCGGAAATGAGAATTGATCGTATGAACGGAAGGATAGTCGGGGATGGAATTGGTTTTTATTTAAGATTTCGATGGAAAAATATTTTTATCATATTTAATAAGGAATATTTTTTAATATAAAACGCTTCAGAGCTTTAACCAATTAACATAATTTGATACGAACACTAATAGCAACTAATTTCACTATTTTTAGTCATTAAGATTTGTGAAAATAAGTTATGATGGTTGAGCTACTGAACTTCTTTTCCAGTCACTCAAACACATAATGCGCCGTATATATATATATATATATATATATATATATATATATATATATATACGGCGCATTAAGTGATGGAGAGAGAGAGAGAGAGAGAGAGAGAGAGAGAGTTTATAAAGAAAAACTCAACACGTCATATTGGTTATAAACTATAGTTCACTTCACTGAGCTTAAACAGCTCATCTCATCAGACCCTTTTACAATATTTCCTCAATCTGGCAGAAAATTTCTGCCGGACTGAGCTTTTTCTTAAAATGAAGAGGGAGCGTATTAAAAATAATAATAATAAACATAAGGTTACAAACAAATAAATAAATGACAATAAATGTGAGGAAAAGGAGGAAAGAAAGAAAGGAAGGAACGCGAGGGAAGGGGAGAAAGAGATAGAGTCCATTTCCAAATATGGGTAGTATCCGTTTGAAGTTATTTGACTGTCTTATATGGTATGACCTCTGAAAAAAAAAACAATTCCCCTGACTTTAGGCGTCTATTTCCCCCCCCATCAGGTCAAGCCACTTATACTAATTTAAATCCACATATACCTATGTATATATTCCCACATATACTTACCCTGTGATTTTGTTTATTTTTACATATCCACTGATTTCTTTTTTTCTTTTTTTATCTTTTTGGGTCTTAGCGTTTTCATACTCATACATATATACTCTTCATAAGCATAGGGCTTCCGTGCGCCCCCCGTAGTGCGGTGTATATACGCACCCACATATCACGTTAACTAAATTGTCGTATTCTCAATCTCGCATATACTTATATACACGAGATATATACGAGATAATTAAGTACATATTTAAGCCAACATACCCAAACACAATTACATATATATATATATCTATATCCATATATATATATATATATATATATATATGTGTGTGTGTGTGTGTGTGTGTGTGTGTGTGCGTGTGTGTATGTGCATACATACATCAACATGACCACATATGCACGCATACACCCATATACATAACTTACAAATTATACAAGTTCACTAGTAGTTTACTATGTCCCCATATATAATATATATATATATATATATATATATTTATATCCATATATATATACATCATTTGAACCCTTTTTAAATCGATCAATGCATTATACAGAAACTAGAGAAGCGATCGTATATTTCTAATATATACTGCGAGTTCTTTTTATATAAGTTTATACGATGCATACAATAGGGGTCGCACTATACACAGGTAATATTTTCAAGAGGTTAAAAACCATTATTTGTATTGTTCGGAATGTTGTCCTCATCTTTATTGTCATGTTTATGATCAGCATGCAGTGTGAGTATAGAAGAATCCAAAGGAGTATCCTGTACATACAGTGGTAGAATAACTCTTCTAAGAGAGCTCTAAACATATATGCATACTAGCAGTATAGCCCGGCGGCGTTGCTCGGGTGTAATGAAAGCTTTAAATCTAATCCATGGTCCTGGAGTTCAGACTCTGCCTAAAGAATATTTGTGTAATGTTTGGTGAAAATCGGATAAAAATACAGACAGATAAACAGACACACACAAACATTTTGCCTTTTATATATATATATATTATCGATTTTTTGCACTATTGTAAGAACTGCAACATTGAAACTTCTGAATACCGTTTCTTATATCTTTGTCTCTGAGTATATCAAATTTGATTAAACTCGAACCACTCTTTCTATCACCCGATTTTTCGATTATCGATTTTTGATATTCATCGGGGATACCTCGACACAAAACCTAGCTAAAAACACTCGCAGACGCTTATAGTACAACTGTGTAAATTTTCAAGAAAATCGGTTCAGCATTTACGGGGTTTATAGGTAACGGACACACACACACAGACACACACGCACAGACAAAGTTCCATTTATAAATAAGTTTAGATAAATACATATAGAGAAAATATAAGAAAAATTAAGGCGGACACGTTATTTCATGGTGAATCGGAAGCTTGGCCTATTTCTGGCGAACCATCATCAGCTTCCGTTTTTATTTTACAATTTTTCTTATATATATATATATATATATATATATATATAGCGTTCAGTTGTGATAGTTTTTATCGTCAAGTTAGTTGTTTTTCAGTAATTTTGCTGATAACGCAGATGTTGATACTAAACAAAATCAATCAAACACATTAATAAAAATATTTAGATTTCGGTATTATTTACTCTATAAAGATTGATAGATTTAGCCATTAAATAACCGACAGAATTTTTTAATGCCGCTAGAAACACTCAAACAAACAACTTACCTTGACCCATATGAGTTGAAATAACTTTAAGAAATACCTTTCTAAGTTGTTAACTAATATCAAATCTTTCTATAAAGGACAACAGAATCTGGAGATTTTTCAAACTTAGAGTTAGGACAGGTTACCAGCCAGTATACCAGCTACGCCAATACATTGGTTTCTGTAAAAGAATTCATATCACAGGTCATTGAAAATTATGACTTTTTCAAAAGAATATGACGTTCTATTGTGACTATAATAGAACTTCTTAGATGCCATTCATTCAGTCTACGTTAAAGAAAGAACTTTATATTCTTTATTATGTGGATATACATCGATGCATTTGAAAAAAATAAATCGAGACAACTTTTATACAATAATGTTGGTTGGTTGCTTGCTTTGTTTTTATGGCATATCAACCTCGGCGGGTCATTTATTGCCAACTAAATGTTATTGATTTATTGCTGGTAATACCTTTTTTCTTTAAACAATTTATTGTTGTTTTTATATAAGTTTTTGTGTCTAGTAATACTTTTTTTCTTTTCGAGTATCAAGATTCATTGGAATTTGTTTTTAAGGGCAGGGTCCCCAATTCCTACCCTTGTTATTTAACCCATAACTGGAGGGAAGGGACGGATTAATAACTTTCCCAAGTGTTCCAATGCTTAAGTAAATGCAGGGTATTCAACTGGAATTCGAACTCGGCTCACCGATTTCTCTTTCCGAGCCGATATCCACTGCACCACAACGCACTAAACGCTTACAGCACCTGGTATTCCCAAGCGGTCACCCATCTAAGTACTGACCAGTCTCAACGTTGCTTAACTTCGGTGATCGAGCGAGAACCGGTGTGTTCAACGTGATAGGCCGTAAGCCCATACAGTAATGTAAACCTATTACTGTATATGTCGATTTCATGCTTAATACGATCCCTGAATTCTTTTGTGGAAAACCTTATTTTTTCATATGACTTGTGTATAATGTGACCACTGATTCTGAACAATACTAGTGCTCTTAGCGGAATCAATATTGTGGTAATGGGCAAATTGGGCAATTATAGCAGATAAATATAAATCTACCATCCACCTGTGAACTGAATATTGCTGCCATATCTGGCTGGGTGCCCCTGCTATCCACCTAGATGTCCTTGACAAAATCCAGCAGAATCTGTAATGTGATCGATCCTGAGTTGGAAGCTCAGATACAGTCACTTTCTCACCGGCGCAATGTGGCTTCCCTGTGTCTCTTCTACAAATACTTTCACAGATTCTGCTCTCAATGAACTTAGCTTACTGGTGTCCTCCTATTTATGAATTTACCCGAGCCACAAGATTAGCAACTAGGTCCCACCCTTTTACTGTGAAACGAATAAATTGTAAACGCAAATTCTACTCCCCAGCTTCTTTTCTCGCACTTATCAACAGCTGAATTCCCTTCCATTTACTTGCTTCCCCGACAGCTACAATCTCCAAGAATTTAAATGTAAAGTCAATAGTAATCTCCTATCTCACTAACCTGCATCCTCTCTCTCTCTCATGCTCATTTCTCCGTCCACTTCACTCTCATCTGTATTCTCATCCTTCTCTTACCCACTTGCTGGCAACCCCTATAACCTGTCACTCTTTCTCATAGCTTTCATCCTATGCTTGGGACGATATGATTATAAAACAAATTTTCTATACATTTCCAGAGAATGTAAATAAATCTAAAAGACATGCATGTGTAGCTAATCAGTATTTCATTGACTGATTGAGAAATTATGTAAATATAAAGTGGGGGATCAATTCTGTATTACAATCAATATATAAATTGATCCCTCATTTTATGGCCACATTTATCCTTCTCTTACCCACTTCTTGACACCCCCTATAACCTGTCACTCTTTCTCATAACTTTCCTCCTATGTAACCCCCTGCAAAACAATGTCAGTAAAATGCCTTGCTTGAGGTGATATGATTATAAAATAAACTGTTTTCATTCTTTTGGGGGAGCAAAGGTACCTAAAAATTCTGAAAACACACTTATCGTAACATATTGGATACAAAGATTTAGATACGAGGAAAAACTAACAGACGGCCACAGCTGGAAGAGGAAGTACAGGTGAATTTGAGTTTACCCGTACCATTATTGTTACCTAAAGAATGTATACCACAAGAATATAGATTTACCAGGTTGGTGACGGTCACAGAAACAGTATGAATTTTAACCCCTGAAAAATAATCTATGTATAGGGTAAACGGTCACCAAAAATAGTTGATTTTGAACCTATACTCCCGACATAAGGTAGTATTATTTACATTGTTCAGAGAGTTGTCCTCATCTTTATTGCCATGTTTACGACGTTTCGGCCGTTGTAGGCTCCGACCTTCTTCAAGTGCTAGGAATTTTGAGCTGAACCCTTTATTTCGATCACAGGGATATATCATTCTCATTTCATGTGTGAAACCGCTTTCGGATGTCATGTAGTTATCTCCCTTTGATTCAATTCTGTAAGTCATTTGTTCACCACTGCTGTAGCCAGATATTGAACCCGCAACTGTTTGGGTCAAGTCACTAAAAGTAACCAGCACCTATATTCAGTGGGCAATGTGTCCTTGAGAAAATATGGCCTAGTGGACATGGGTGACAGAGTTGAGTTAAAGGGAGATGCTTACATGGCATCTCACGTGGAATGAGAATGATATACCCCATTGATCAAAATAAAGGATTCGGCTTAGAATTCCTACCATCTGAAGAAAGCTGAAGCGTACAACGGTCGAAACGTCATAAACATGACAATAACGATGAGGACAACATTCCGAACAATGCAAATAATGGTTTTTAACCTCTTGAAAATATTACCTGTGTATAGTGCGACCCCTAGTTTATGCATCATATAAACTGATATAAAAAGTACTCACACTATATATTGTAAATATACGATCGCTTCTCTAGTTTCTGTATAATGCATTGATCGATTAAAAAGGGTTCAAATGATGATTGCAATCGCATACGTTGTTTAAATTAAGATCGGTAGCTTTTTATGCATTCAAAGAATTTCCAACCGTACCGTTTATTCAATCCACTCTGATACAATTGGTCCCGACTATATTAGTTCAGGAAACATCTAATTGATTATATTCAGCCTGTGTTATATATTGCCACTGGAGCTGAACAAACAACGAGGAACACGTTGCTGCTGTTGAATGTCTTCAAATGATGTGGTTTCTATTATTTGGTAGAGTTCTTTCTTAGTGATTGTGTAGCGCCAGTCCACGTGATTCGAAGAAGAGTTCTTCTCGCTAAAACTTACACGTTTCGCCCACTCTAAACCATTTAAACTATCGCTCTTAGAAGGCAGTTAGTTATAACTGCTAACAATTTACATATTTCTAAACGTGTTTGGCGCCATGCATGGCATACATATGAATGTCTCGATCCAAGGAGGCTATTTAAGGATACGACTCGAGCTTTTAGGTTAATTTTTGGTTTTGTAGAAGCTTGCAGTGATGCAAAAAACTACCCTAGGGCAGCCTGTTCTATGTCTAGTTTCCTTCTTTCCTTCCACTAAATTTTTTGTAATTGATCCATACACCGAGTTATTTGAAGTGATTTGTATTTATCTATTCCATATCCCGAATTTTTATGAAGGATGGAGACACCATCACTTATTTTGATTCCATTTGTTTTTGAAAATTTTTAGAATTTCTTCATGTGTAGTGCAAAGTCACGAGGTGTTAAAATGAAGCGAATTCAACCGTTTTCTTTGAAATTTTTATTATGCATGTTAGTCTGTTTAAGTATAATTTCCAAAGTTAATTTCATTTTAATATCTCGTAACTTTGCACTACACATGAAGAAATTCTAAAAACTAAAATATTCTGTTAATCTTTTGAAATGATTTGTGAGCGTCTTTGTGGTTACCAACACTGTTTGTTTATAGATACATAATTTAGAATAAAGCTCATTTCGTCTTTTTGCCTTGATAAAGTCCATCACAGGACGAAACGCGTAGGCGATTTCAAATACAGTTTTCCTCTTGTCTTTATTTTATTTAACCATTCTGTCCTTAATCCTTATAACTGAGTATATTTTTACAACCCAATGTATGAAAAACAAGATTTTTTACTTTATTCAACGTGCTGATATCTCGCCTTCGATTCCTTTGCTGGGCGTACAGCGTAACATTTTCAGGTTTAATGCAGCGAAATTGGTTTGTCAGTAAAAAACTCTCTGAAGTCAACGATCGTAAGTTAATAAACTGACTATATATTGATTAGAAAAGAACACGAGTAAAGTTTAAATCTCCAAAAGGGCCTAGAAGATAAATGTGTTGGCTAGTACATTTACCTGGGATTGATCCAACCCGTTAATGCACCTGTCTTCTCTAATGGACATTGTGTGCAAATTTTAATATGGTATGCTCTGATTCATTGATTAATTTGTTTTCTACCGTTCATCAACCCATTTCAGTTTATTTAAAGCCAGAAAATATTTTTGCACTGCAAGATTTTTGGTTGGAGATAATAATGGTGCAGTGATAAAAGTCTTAATAATTAACCCATAGTTGGGGAGAAGAGATGGCTTCAAGCTTTTTCGTGAACCCAACTTTTCTTAGCTTCGGCGATTGTACGGGAACACGTTTCAACGTGATGCGTCCTCAAGCCGGGATCATCTCAGGTGTGTTTCATAATGCATTAAGATATAAAAAATATCTACATAGAGCGATGTGTGCATTAATTAATATCACACTTTTGGTCGGGATTTCGGCTGATATAAAAAGTTAATTTTTCACAAGGTGTAGTATCCCTTCTTTTCATTTAACTGAAAATAAGATTCGTGATTATTAGATCAAAACCTTGATATGCAAAAGGCAATTTTAAACAATATATTGTACGCTTTAGAATTTCAAATATTTATCATCTTCAAGCGAGTATTGGGGGTTCTGTGAATTGACAAACAGACTGACATTACCTTGTTTTTGTAGTAAACAAGTTGGAAACGACAGTTGAAAGACATTGGAATCGGTGATTTGAAATCTGATAAAGTAGCGAGGTAGCGATTACAAGAGCAAATTCTCATGAGTAATGGAAGAATGAGATGATAAAAATTCTTTTCTTTTTTTTTTTAAACCGGGATATCGAAACCTAATCAGTTGTTTGGGGACTGCTATCAAAAGACGTAATCGAAGTGTCACTGATGTTGAAACCGACGATCAAATCTCCATGTGAGGACAAAAAGGTATGAAGGAAATTGAATGAATAATGAAAGGAAACGAATCGCCGGGCAAACGTAGAAAAAGGCAAATGAAAAAGAAGACAAATGGAGACGGCGGCAAAAAAAAAAAAAAAAGCAAAAGTAGAAGGCGAAAAACGAAGAAGAAGAAAATAGTAAAGAAGGAAAATAAAGAAGAAGGTATGTGAACAAGAAATTAAAAAAATGAATAAGGTAAACGAAGAAAAAGGCAAACGAAAAAGAAGGAAAATAATAAAGAAAGCAAATAAAGAAGAATGAAAATGGTGAAGAAGTCAAGTGAAGAAGAAGGAAAGTGAAGAAGTTGGAAAAAGTGAAGGAAGCAAGTGAAGAAGAATGCAAGTAAAGAAGAAAGCAAATGAATAAGAAGGCAAGCGAAGAATACGGAAAATGTTGAAGAAGAAGAAGAAAAGTTAAGAACAGAAGGCAAGTGAAGAAGAAAGCAAATAACGAAGAAAGCAAACGAAGAATAAGGAAAATGTTGAAGAAAGCAAATGAAGAAGAATTCAAGTGAAGAAGAAGGCAAATGAAGAAAAAGGCAAACGAAGAAAAAGGAAAATGATGTAGAACGCAAGTGAAGAAGAAAGCAAGTGAAGAAGAAAGAAAATGATGAAGAAAGCCAAATGAAGAAGCCAAATGGAAAAAAGACAAAGAGATCGGGCGTCTTGTTGGGAAATAAGAGAAAAAAGAAGAGATGAGACAATTAAAAATGCATGCCCAATGGTAATTAATTGTAAAAAGAGCACAAAGAACTACAACCTAGAAAGTAGAACCGACACTCTTCTAAATGCCATGAGCCTTCAGGGCTCAGTCAGTCATAGATCTCAACAGTTTTCTTTTAATTGTGACCCGAGCAGTTTCCCTATGGAGTATATGACCACAATCTCACCCGGTACCCTATTGCTGTCACGGTTTTCATAGTATTTTACGAGGAATTCAGAGCTGTACTCTATCTACATTTGTTGCCAACCAAAACTAAAGATCCCAGTCTTTACTACCAGAAACCAGTAGCTGGCGGTAAGAGGGCGGGTAGAGTAACAGGATGCTTTTCATACGGGCATTTGTGTCAACGCAATGCAACACACTCGATTTGAATCTGAAATTTGTCATGCCAATTCATCTTTCCACCTCATTAATTACCACACCCCGTCTTCATCAACTCCTTTCACTTTAATTTAGGTAGATTTCCCTGGTCTCCTGGGAATGATAACAGAGTTGTTTACCTTTACCTTCTCAGTGACTTTAATTTCAGAGTAATCTTTCTCTTAAATTGCCTGCCAAAACAAGGCTAGACTGCCCAGTCCACCCTTCTAGGAGGAGAACATATGCATTTATATATTCCCCAATAAGATTAAGTCGAAGTGAACGTAACTCACTAGACAATGGATTTTAACTCGATTCGATGTTTCCACCTTTTGTACATCCAGAAAACAGACGGCCATTTTTATATAACGGATTGAATAGATAAGCAAATGTTTTTATATTAAATAGTAAGTGTTTAACATTTAGTTTAAAATGTTTTATACTTATCTTTGACTAGCAGTATAGCCCGAGTGTAATGAAAGCTTTAAAACTAATCCATGGTCCTGGAGCTCAGACTCTTTGGACGTCGGCACGAAAGAATAAAAAGCAATAGTTGTTTCCAGTTAAAGCGAAACCGTAGACTGAAAGAAAAATGAATGGATGTAAGTCAAATTTTCATTTCCTGGTATCGATATCAAATAAGTTTTTTCGTCGTAAACTGAATTTTCAAGGCTAAATAAGTCCTCTGAGTAAATGGTATCATGGCTGAGACTAAGAACTACAATTATACCTACTTAGAGCCAAACCCAAAGCAAAAACTAAAATAAAAGGGCTGAAAAAATACAGACATACAGGCAGATAAACAGACACACACACAAACATCTTCTTGCCATTTATATATACATATTATTGATTTTCTGCAATATTGTAAGAACTGCAACCTTGAAACTTCTGAATATCGTTTCTTATGTCTTTGTCTATGAGTGTACCAAATTTGATTAAAATCGGACCACTCCTTCTATAACCCGAGTTTTTCGATTATCGATTTTTGATATATATCGGAGGTACCTCGACACAAAACCGAGCTAAGAACACTCACAGATGCTTATAGAGCAACTGTGTCAATTTTCAAGAAAATCGGTTCAGCCGTTTCGGAGTCTATAGGTAACGGATACACACACACACAGACACACACACACACACACAGACAAAGTTCCATTTATAAGTAAGTGTAGATGTAGATGATATAACGGGATATTTTAAAACCTTTCGTTTTTAACAACAAATAAAGATCGGGTGGAATAATTATAACGCCTGAACAATGCAAAAATTAATGTATAAATTCAAATTGAATCTCGAAAACTTTATGAAAGAAATGACAAACTTCGACTTTACAAATTTTATATTTAATAAATGAAGGTTAGAAATTTTTGTAGCCCTATGCTCATGTATCATAACTTGATGGAATTTTGTTAAAAATAAATGAAAAAGGCATTAATTTGTTTTAATTCTTGAAAAGCTCACTCTTAAATCGAATATTTGATTTTACTATAGACGCAATAAGAGTAAAAATCAAAATATTTTAGAAGATTTTTTTCATTTGCTAATGATGTAATTAGACAGGATGTATTGATTTTTAACAGTTTATAACATAACATAAAATACAAGTTTACAATAAACAAAAACATGTTATAGGCTCTAAGAAGCCTCTACGAAATACTACAAGTTTCCAGAATGTAATCAGTCACTTAAGTGTCATACATGATACACGCTTTGGGCGATCATGTCTTGAAAGAGACATGACTGACTGGACAGAAGATTATTCCGCAGTAGGTTGCCATTGCTTCCTGCGGTTGACTAGTTGCCGGACAAAGCTATAGAACCCAATCTGTCCTGTTATTTGACTCATAGCTAGAGGTGGGGGGAGAGATGTATTATATTACTAAGTAGTAATTAGTGGTGGATCATTTTTTTTACTTCATAACAATATAAAACCGATCCCCCACTTTATGCCCAGTAGAAGCCTTAATCATGTTTCCAACTATTATATTCAGTCAGTCAGTTAAGTGCCATACGTGATACACGAAAGAGACATGACTGGCTGGGCAGAAGATTATTCGTAGGTTGCCATTGCTTTCTGCGGTAGACTGGTTGCCCACCAAGGCTATAGAACCTAATCTGTCCTATTATTTAACCCATAACTGGAGCAAGAAGCGATGGATTAATACCATTCCCAAGAGTATTTAAACGCAATTGAATGCAAGGAATTCAACTGGAATTCGAACTCGGTTTGCCGATTTCTCATTCCGAGCCGATATCCACCGCACCACAACACACATCCAATTATTATTACTTCCATGAATTCTTACGATTGTTCTTTCGTTACCCTTTTTCAAGCGACTCTCGACCACAGGGAAACGAACGCACACACAAGACACGGAATGAAACGAGAGAAAAGCAACAAAATTCGATTAAATAACAAAGAACCATATTTCGCTCTTTTTTCTCTATATAGATTGAATACTTAAATGAAATCCTCCAGCAAAAGCCTCAAGTCTGCTTATGACGTTTAACTTTACACTTGACATTCTTAGATTTACGAACAATTTAAATATTTGAGTTCACATCTTGAACCTACCATTCAAGAAGCCAGAAGCAAGAATTATGGCGAGTGCATCTCAATTGCAAATTGATCTCTTGTGGGCGAATAATTCTGCAATTTATAAATAAAAAAGAAATAATCTTTGCCATTGTAGTTCTAATCATATTTTACATTTCTGTTGTAATCTTTAAACATCCTCTCCATTATAATAAAGACCGCTGTGTGTGTGTGTGTGTATATATATATATATATATACACGAAAAAAATCGCAAGATCGCCAAGACCTACCGCGGTTTCGCACAACGGCTCGTCAGGGCAAAGGCAGACCAAGGACTAATCAAATAAATAGACACGTTAACCCTTTTTGGTTAGTTTAGTATCGAGCACTTTTCTTTCTTTGTGGTTCTTTCCGTTTGAGGGTTTTTTTTTTTTTGCTGTGAAGAACTGTATGTATTGTCGGTGCTACGCAGCTTTCTTTTTTTTTCCCCTCTTTGTCCAAAGCTTTATAGCCGAGGACAATAACGGAGTTAGATTCTGCTGGTTATTCGTGGTCTTTAAAAATTACTTCTGTAACATTTTAAGATTTGAATACGTACAGAGTCGATTTTATTATTATTATTATATATATACATATATATATATATATATATATATATATATATATATATATAGCATGCACCACACAAGTACCCTTTCACGACCCCTTAGGCAATATTTATACACAAATAGATGGCATTGCGATGGGATCTCCTTTAGGTCCCCTCTTTTCTAATTATTATATGGCAAATCTAGAAAATAAAATAATTAATGACAACAATAAACCCTGTATATATGTAAGATATATAGATGACATCTTTGTTTTAGCTAAGAATATCGATCAAATTAAATATCTTAAAAACAAATTTGAAAGTCACTCCGTCCTCAAATTTACATTAGAACTTAATATTAATAACAAACTCCCATTCCTTGATGTATTCATTGATTCTAGCACACATAAATTTACTACTTCTCTATATAGGAAACCAACTAGCATAAATTCGTGTCTTCTTAATTATAATAGTGAATGTCCCCAACGATATAAGTTAGCTGTTATAAAAAACTTACTTCAACGCACACAAATGATATCTTCTTCCAAATCTATATTTTATAAAGAATTACACAACATTAAGCAAACACTAGTCAATAATGGATTTCCTAACTCCGTTATTGATCAACAAATTAAAATGTATCTCAACAAACTTAACAATAGCTCTAACAATAATGATAATATTAATAATGGTTTACATCAAAATAAACATAACACTATTAACTTATACTATTGCAACCAAATACATAATAATTATAAACAAGATGAAAAAACTCTCAAAAACATAATACGTAGAAATGTTAAACCAGTGGATAGTAATAATCAAATTAAACTCATTATATATTATAAAAAGTTTAAAACAATTGACCTCATAGTTTATAATAACCCAACAGGCACTAAACTAAATTCTTTACAAAAAACCAATGTAGTGTACCAATTTACATGCCCATTCAGAGATTGCATCTCTGATACTACTCAAAAACCTAGTACATATATTGGTTTTACCACAACCACGCTCTCCCGTAGACTTACATGTCATCTTTCTGATCAGAGTACTATTAAACAACATTTCTCTGAAAAACATAAACATGTAGGTAATATCAGACAGATTTTGGTCAACAATACGGTGATCCTTACTCATACACACAGTAAGAGGAACCTGCAGATATTGGAGGCCATGTACATCAAATCAAAACAACCAACACTCAATAAAATCAACTTTAAAACAGGAAATAACATATTACATTGCATTTGACTAGATGGTTTTGTTGTCATTTCGCGCTATCCCGCGGTGTGACGTCATAAAACCGCATCGCAAACTTAAGAACTGCGTTTATTATTTTTGGTAACTATTGCCGTTGCCAAGCGGAGTTTTATGTCAACACAAAATAAAATCGTCGGTGATGGTGGATTTTATAATATTTCAGTTTAAACTACCTCTCTGAGGATGGCTCATGTGAGCCGAAAGCTTAGAAGAAAACCAATAAATAATTATCCAAATGTTGGAGAATTTTTGTCTTCATTTTCAACTGAAATTAAAGCAAAAATACGACGTTTAGAACGGCTCATGATTAAACATAATAGACATTCATTGTCTCTTATATTTAATAGAATATGTCTAGAAAATTACTTGCTGCCTCGATATACTAAATATATATATATATATATATGAGCTCATATATATATGAACGTGACAGGCGAAATATATATATATATATATATATATATATATATATATATATATATATATTTCGCCTGTCACGCTCATTCAAAGAGAGATAATAGCAAGACAGCGTCAGTTCAGCTCATTCTCTTTACTACCCGTTATTAAACTTCACTACCAGTTATGAAAGTTCTTGTCGTGTGATTGCTCTTCAACAACGCTCTATTATGTTATTATGTCGTCGAGAAGTGCATTGAGAAAGATAAGTGTTGTAATGCTTGGAATTGGATCCCCCTCCGGTGTCTGCTGCTCAAAGTAGCGCTTCTTTTGGGAGTAACCGCTCGACTGAAACTTCCTTCTTACTAATGAAATACGAAGAGGGTGCAGATAAATAGCAGCTATTTGCTGTGAAGGTCAGAATTGATGAAACAAGGGAAATTATTTTGCCAGAAAATTTGCCATAGAATGGTTACCTTTTTACTTCTTTCGAATTGGTTGTGAATTTTCGTCGACAATTTGTTGAAGTTCGCCGCAAAGAGTAGTGACCGGTTTGTGCTGGAAGTAAGAAGGTAGATTTAAAACAGTGTATTTGTATAAAAAAATATTCAAAAAGTGTCAATAATAAATAATATAGAAATAAGTAATTCTGAAGGTATTATTACGCTGCCTGACTAGTAGCTGTCGTTAACTGCTTTCGTTAACAGCGATACTTGACTGCTTGTAACTGCTCTTTAGAAGTCACGCAGGTAATTTATATATATCCAGAGGAAGAGTTCATTCCTCGCAGGAGGGCACCATAATAGAATTATTATTATTATTATTATTATTATAATTATTATTATTATTATTGTTAAACCTTTTAAAAGGGGGCTACCAAGGATTTTGTTAAGATGCTTGTTTATACATCTTTTTTTATCATGCTGAATGTGTCAATTAAAATATCTTCTTCTACGTGCCATGTCTCTTCAGGACGTAGGCGATCATGGCTTTCCACGTCTCCCTATCCCTAGTGGCTCTTAGCACGCTTTCTCCTATTAACGCACTCCAAACCCGCTTTGCTATTCACCTGCTCAACCCCTTCAAATATGTTATCCGATGCTTTCCCGTCTCCTTTTCCCTGTATCTGACCTGTGAGATTCTCCAAGCCTTCGTTCCTTATATCATGTCCCAAGAACTTCAGCTGTCATTTTCTGATGCTCAGTATTAATTTCTATTTCGTTTCCATCCTTTCTAAAACATCGTCGTTGCTCACATGCTCGATCAGTGATATCCTCATCATCTTCCTGTAGAATCACATTTCAGCTGCTCCAAGTTTTTCCTTCATCATTGATGATATTGTTCAGCATTCACTGCCATAATGAAGAACAGACATTACATAGCAATCTAAAACTCTCTTCTTTGTTACTCGCGAAATTTTCCTGTCTTTTAATACTCTGTTCATCTTCTGGAATGCGTTTTTGGCTATTCCAATTCACCTTTGGATCTCCATAGTGGCACTTTCCGTCTTCTTTAGAACATTTCCCAAGTACATCCATTGTTGTACCTGCTTGATTTTAGTATCCCCAACCTGTAGATGACCTCCGTTTGTTGATGACCATACATTCGGGTTTCTTGTAATTTATTAGTAGTCCTTTTTTTTTGACTGTCTTCATTTACCTTTTTTAGATTGTCTTGTAATTTTCTTTCCGTGTCAGCTATCAGCACTGTATCATCTGCGTATCTTATGTTGTTCAGATTGTGACCGCCAATGACAAATCCTGTCATAACTTCTAGGGTCCTCAGAATAGTCTCGCTGTACAAGTTGAATAGATCCGGTGAAAAGACACATCCTTGTCTTATGCCCCTTTCTGTCTTTGTATATCTGCTGAATTCGTTTCCTGCCCGTATGTTGTCAGTAGAGGTTCTTGTTCACTCTGATGTCTTTGCTAAATATGTCGAGGCTGCTGAGCATCTCTATGTGGCGTACTTTGTCGAACGCCTTGACATAGTCTACAAAACACAGGTAAACTTCCTTTTTCATTTGTATCGCTCTTTCTGATCGCATCCTAAGCATAAATATCGCATTCCTTGTTCTATTGTCCTTGACAAAACCGCACTGTTTTTGTCTTATTTCCGGTCCGATTCTGCTTCGCGCTCTATTCATCAGGATTCTGCCAACGAGTTTCGTTATGTGGTTCATCAAACTGATTGTTCGTTGGAGTTCGCATTCCATTGCACCTGGCTTCTTAGGCAGAGCTATGAAAATTGATTTGCTTATGCCATTTGGTATTACACCACTGTTGTAGATATAATTTATTATTTCCGTAATTTTCTCTATGACAAAATCTTCTAAGTAAATATCTCTATTACAATGCCGTCGGCTTACTTAGTTTTATTGCATTTTTTTTACGATTCAGAGCAGATTTTGGGTAACCGGGAGTCCTGCTTAAAAAAAAAAAAAAGATGAATTAAATTCTTCAAGGACTTGTCTTTATAACTAATACAAACATTAAGCGCTACAAAAATGCATTTTTTGAAATTTCATAAAATTAAACAAGTGAGGGGTAACAGACGTAAAAAGAAATTAACAAAAGTTTCTAAATAAGAAATATTTCTAAAATAATTTCATTGATTTGTAAATAAGTCCTGAAAATTACATTACTAAATGATTAAAATCCGACAATTTTTGCAAGAAATCCCAAATCAATGTTTTTTTCATTTCAAAAAGACTCAAATTTCCCATAGTAATTTATGATCACCCGCTGACGTAAGAAAAACACAAATTTCGAAGGTTGTAAGAAGGATAACAGGTCAAAATTTAATAATAAGACAATCCTTTGGTCTTTTTTATCAATAAATAATAGTATAAAGATATATTCATCGGGATTCAGATCATCAAACTGATTGTTTGGTGGAGTTCGCATACTGTTGCGCCTGGCTTCTTAGGCAGAGCTATGAAAATCGATTTTCTTTAGTCGTCTGGTATTACATTTCTTCTCTTCTATGTGCCCTGTCCTTTCAGGACGTAGACGATCATGGCCTTTCACATCTCTCTATCCCTGGCGGCTCTTAGCACGCTTTCTCCTGTTACACCACGCAACCCTCGTTCTGTCATCCACTTGGTCAGGCCCATCAAATATGTTATCCGCTCTCTCTTTTTCCCTCTATCTGGCCTGTTAGTATCAGGTTCTCCTAGCCCTCCTTCCTCATTACATGTCCCAGGAACTTTAGCTGTCTCTTCCTGATGCTCAGTATTAATTTCCTTTTCGTTTTCATCCTTTCCAAAACCTCATCATTGATCACATGCTCGGTCCATGATATCCACATCATTCTTCTGTAGAATCACATTTCAGTTGCTTCAAGTTTTTTTCTTCATTTCGGTGACATTGTCCAGCATTCACTGCCATATTGAAGAACTGACATCACATAGCAATCCAGTACTCTTCTTTTTTTTGTGGTGTAGATTTTTTTTTATTATTTTCGTAATTATCTCTGCCAAAATCTTCTAAGGCTGTCAACATCTCTATTACAAGGCAGTCTGGTCCAGGTGCTTTGTTCCTATTCATTTTGGCCATTGCAGCTTTCACTTTGGATTTTAATATTTCCGGTCCGTCAGCACCTTTTTTTTTCTTTTTTTTTTTTACTATCGGTTGCTCTCTCTTATGGAAGAGATCTTTTATATATTATTCCCATCGCTGGAGTATTTCCTCTTTCTCCAATATGATCGTTCTACTCTTGCATTTTATTCGTCCTGTTGAGGAGCATTTTCTTTGTCCTGTAGCTTGAAAACAGTACTCAGTGCGTTCTTTTAAGTTAGTTACTGCGGAGGGCTAATTTATCCACTGGCCCAAAACTAATGAGACTTCTGTTTCAGCTTACAAAACAGGAATGATAATTTTGAAGAAATAATTTTTCATTCCTCAGTTGACTTAATGGAATCCCAAAATTGTGTTGAGTTCTTCATATTACAAACTATGCGAAACATCAAAATCTCAGCGCACGAAACCCCTCACATGAACTCTGATTCCTTGGCATTTTGAAGAAAATATGATTCACAACGTCTTGGGGATATTTTAAACAGAATTTAAAACAAAAAAGATTTCATAAACGTTGTGTCTTACTTTAAATATAGATTAAAAACTTTTAAAAATCACTTAAGTGTTCCTCCTCTACTCAAGCACGGGATAATCTTGATTCCCAAAAGGTATAATATTTCAATTGTAGAGCAAGTGTGACCGAATTAGGGAATGTTCAGACACATGGACGGACAGACTGAACTTTCCGGTTATTTATCTATTTATAGTTATAGTTTTAATGTGCCTTATTTTTTCAATTTCAACATTCTTAGTCTTCCTTATTTTATAGTACACTTTAACAGATATGTTTTTATCTGAAGACATTGCTGTGCTTATTTATAGGAATTTTTTAGAGTCGTATTTTAATCTAAATGTCTGGACTGGTCTTTACCGACTCTTAGATGTTTCGGTCGGGTGTTGATGGTGATATCTTAACTCCTATCTGCAGTTTAGAGACGCAACACTTTCCTCGGCAAAAGAGGCTGTCGTGTGTGCACTTCAAAATGACGTCAGGTATCTCGAAAGCGTCTTCTGAGGCAGAAACTTTCTGGGAGATAGTACCGAGGGATCTAACCACAAAAGGGACATCTTGATAGGCTGATTGATTTATCTCTTCAATCTGCCCTACCAGATCTTAGTATCTCTGAATTTTCGCTTGCTCTACCTTCTTCTTCTTCTTCTTCTTCTTCTTCTTCTTCTTCTTCTTATTATTATTATTATTATTATTATTATTATTATTATTATTATTATTCATATTGGAATGTTTTGATTGTTTCCTTGGCAATCACGCCCCAAACCTCGTCAAATTTTCTGCCCTTCTTTCCAAAGCAACAACATTCCTTTTTATTATATTCTCTACTGTAAACTTGGGATCGTCTGCTGTATTCAATTTATTATTGATCGACACGTCATCCTCATATTGAACAATTATAAAATGTTACAAGAAAACATCTCTTTCTCATTCTTTGAATGTGTTTTTAGTTGGCGATTTTTTGTTTGTTACGGAATTTCTCATTCGTTAAATCTTTAAAAAATGTAATTCTCATTGATTTTTTATAAAGCAACTTAAGTAATTTTTAAATTGAGTCTCCAGTTGTTTTTTTATTTATTGTTATTTGTAGCTTTCTAAATCACTTTGTCTTTTGCTCGTTTTCATGTAATTTCTGGTCGCCATGTTTTTCCTTTTCACTTTGCCGTCCTCTTTATTCATCCAATATTTGATCAAAAACCATTTTCAATACAAGGCGTCTTTATCCTCTATCTTTATTTTATATCTCTGCGGCATGGGCATTTATGCATGACAGTTATTTTCTCGTTCCAGGGAGCCGAGTTCAAATTTCAGTGAATGCAATAATTTCAACTTGCGCCTAAGTGAATGCAATACATTCAACTGAAATTCCTTTCATTACACTTACGCACAAATACCTTTGGAAAAAGTATTAATCCGTTTCTTCCCTCTAGTTATGGGTTAAATAACGGGACGGATTGGGTTCTATAGCCTTGGTTGGCAACCAGTCTACCGCAGAAATCAAGGGCAACTGCGGGATAATTTTCTGCCCAGTCAGTCTCTTTTGAGACATGATCACCAAAAGCGTGTATCACGTATGGCACTTAACTGACAGACTGAATATAGTTATAACTTCACAAAACACAAGACCTTATCGCAAAATTAAATTATCTCATGAAATATATTATGTTTAATGCTCCATAAGTTTTATTTTCAATTGTCTTTTTTATTTCTTTTCTCATTTCGTTTACTTTCGGCTCTTTTATTTATTTAAGTAAAAAGCATTTCTGCAAAGTAAGTGCAAGGATGTGCGTGGGTGGTGCAGTGGATATCGACTCGGAACGACAAATCAGGATGACGAGTTCGAATTTCAGTTGAATTCCTTGCATTCACTTACGCACAAATACACTTCGGAAAATTATTAATCTGACTCTTCCTTCCAGTTATGGGTTAAATAACTTGACAGATTGGGTTCTATAGCCTTGGTCGGCAATCAGTTTACCGCAGAAAGCAATGGCAACCTACTACGGGATAATCTTCTGCTCAGTCAATCATGTCTCTTTAGAGACATGATTACCGAAAGCGTGTATCTCGTATAGATCTGACTGAATATAATAGTTGGGAAAATGATTAAGGCATCTACTGGGCACAAAGTGGGAGCCCACTTTTAGATTTTTATGAAGTCATAAATTGACCCCCCTACCAATTACTACTTAATAATATAATACATCTCTTCCTCCTCTAGCTATGAATCAAATAATTGGACACTCACTGACTGAATATAATATTTGGAAACATGATTAAGGCTTCTACTGGGCAGAAAGTAGGGAATCAGTTTTATATTGTTATGAAGTAATAAACTGATCCCCCACTAATTACTACTTAATAATAATAGCTCTTCCCCCTATAGCTATGAGTCAAATATAGTTCTATAGCCTTGGCTGGCAACCAGTCTATCGCAGAAAGCAATGGCAACCTACTGAGGGATAATCTTCTGCCCATTCAGTCATGTCTCTTTCGAGATATGATAGCTCAATTATGTTTCATGTATGGACCTGAACTGACTGACTGAATTATTTTCTCCGGTTTTGTTTAATGTTTTCAGTTTTTCTCTTTCTCTATGTTAGGAAGTGACCAGAATATTTTACGACAGATACCTCTCATTTGTTTGTATTTACACGTTTTATAAGATTTTTAATTCTTTCACTTGTCCAACAAACAAACTTTCATTTTCATCCTGGGACATATTGTGTTTTATTTTGTTTTTATCATCTTCGATTTTACTGGTTTCTTTTTTGTCTTCCATAATAGACGTATTGCTATTTTTCCTTTATTTTGTGTCTGAAGAAAGTCTGGGCGTACAACGGCTGAAACGGCGTTAATATGACAACAAAGATGCGGACAAGAGTCTGAACAAATGTAAATAAGAATCGTTTTGTTTTTGTTTTCCTTAAAAAATCGTTACTTTCATTTTATTCCACTTGAAATTGTAAATTCAAGAATTTCCAAAGCTGCTCTTCGTGTTTTGTTGTTCTTCTTCTAAGTATCATGTTCCTTCAATATATAGGTGATCATAGCTCTCCACATTTTTCTGTTCTTCATCACTCTAAGCAATGTTTATCCACTTTATTCTGCTATTGTGATGGACGTAGGTAGGTGTCATATATGAATGAAGTATCACTGCCGACATTTGAGTTTGAGCACGGGTTATATACTGCCTCTGCTGCTTCTACTGCTGCTGCTTCTTCTACTACTGCTTCTGCTACTAAACAACAATTCCCTTGACGAATAACGACAAACACAGAATACGTATATATAAAAATATATATTTGTATTTTTATTCTTCGTCACCGACGGTTGTGGTAGTCGGAGGAAATCACGCACATTCATTCCCTTCATATCTATCTATCTATCTATCTATCTATCTATCTATCTATCTCTCTCTCTCTCTCTCTCTCTCTCTATATATATATATATATATATATATATATATAAACGCTTACACGCACAGACACACACACACACCAAATTCAAAACACTAACTGACCGATGAAAAGGGTGATAAATAAGCAAAAGCGACTAGAAGATAATTTTAACAAACTAAAAAGGTAACCCCAGACCAAAATCAATTCAAATTGGGGTAAGCACTTGATTCATTCATCTATTTATTTATTTATTTATCTGTTTATCCATTTATATACGTGCTGATGTGAAAAAACACAGACCATTCAACGTGCCAACATTTGATTTATTTTATCTTATTTTATTTTATTTTACTGTTTTTTATTCATTTTATTATTTATTTCTACTTACTTATTTATAAAACAACAAGTTGGACATCAGAAACAAAAAGAACTCGATAAGTAAAGCCACAAATTTATTTGCCTGAAGAGTGTCAATTTTAGACTCGAAACACGTGTAGTGTCACAAATACCATTATGGACACTTAAAGTATCATAACATGTATAATAACAAAAACAATAAATATACACTTTAAAGGAAACGTTCACGGCTTCTCACACTTTTTATTCTATATATATATACATATATATATATATATATATATATATATATATATATATATATACAAATGAAATATATTTCTACTTTGGCAGGACACATACAGAAAAAATTATTTTAGTGTATTTAAGCAGGTACAGACGGTGGCGAGGAAAAGTAATAAACACGCTAGGCATAAACTACATAGATTTGTTATATATATATATATATATATATAATGAGACTGCTCTATCACATTTATCCCAAACTTTCGTAAAGATTGTTCTGAAGAACGCCTCCTTTTATATTGACCCCAATTAAATATTCTCTTCGTACTGTCAAATTTACTTTCCCCGTTTGATATTAAATTAAGTACGCTTTTTTTTTTAATATATTATACATTCTAAAACGAAAAACTTGTTTTTTTATATCAAAAGAAGTTTTAAATTTATCTATTATATTGTCAGGTTTTACTTATTTCTCTTATTTTTTCAGGATTTTCTTCTGAAAAATAACAATATGTCGCTAGTTTCTGCCTTCATCAAGTAGAAGTTTCAAGTCTTTAATAGGTAGTAAAACGTCACAGATTTCTGTTAGAATGTTTTATGTCAAAGGCAGACATTTTAAAGGTCTTTAATTACTTGTTAATGTGACTTCTTAATCTGCTTTTCTGTCAACCGTTTATTGCATTTTGTCATCTATTTTGCAATCCTTGCTTTCATCGGTTATTTGCCAATGATTGGCGGCAAGTCTTTCATGTCGAAATGAAATTCTTTTCAACCCAAGTTCATTATTTCAAAAGTCCATTTGGTACGTTTACTTAGAACGCATATAACTTTATCTTTATTTAATGTCTTCTTTGCACCTTCAGCGCAGTTCAATGTTTCAAAGTCTATCGCTTATCTACACTTCTTTTTATTTATTTTTTATTCTTTTTATTTTGCATTCCCATATTTCACTTCAGAATCGTTTGGTTCGGGATGTGTCCGGTTTCCGAAATATTTCTCTATTTCCTGTCCGATAAAATGTAATATTTTGTTTTTCTTTTTAGAGTATTCAACTTCGCTTTGTTCATATTATTTAGACGATCATTTGTGGCTAATATTTGAATTCCTTCTGTACATTAATGTATAAGCACTCATTTATACTGTATTGTATACTTGTAAATATTGTTTTCTTTTGATTTATTGCAATTTTTACACAGATTTTTATTACTTTAAATATTTTTAGTCTGATTTGCCATTCTGGTTTAGTATTTTTATTGTTCATTGTATCTTTTTGCAGAACTCAAAGTCTTTCATAATTAGCGTCTTGAACGGCTTAAAAACGCGCATCCAAATAAAATGTATTCCTGCTTTGGCAGGACATATTCAGAAAAAATTATTTTAGTGTATTTAAGCAGGTACAGACGGTGGTGAGTAAAAGTAAAAAAAAGGCTAAGCATAAACTACAAAACGACAGAATTATCAGCAAAAGGATGAGTCCAAAATGCAAATTAAAGGTCAGGAATACTATAATCAAGCAAATACAGAGATTTAAATATCTGGGAAGTCTTCTAAAAGTGTGACACTAAGATCTCAAGACGTATTGTGATGACCAAAGATGCATTCCAAAAGCTAAGCTAAGTATTAAGAGACAGAGAAGTTCATTAGAAATAAAGAAAAGAGTCCTGGGCTGTTATGTGAAATCTGACATCGCTAAGGACGTATTTCAAAAGCTAACCTGAGTTCTGAGAGACAGGAAGATCTCATTGTAAAAAAAGAAAAGATTACTTGACTGATACGTGATTGTAATATAACAATCTGGCCCCACCCAAGGAAGGCTGATGCAAGCGGGGGTGTTTCCGGTCGTTGAAAGGAACGGATGTTTGTTTGACCTTATTTCCGGCAGTAGCGGAAATAACTACAGAGGCAAACAGAACAGGTGTCTCTGAGAATTACGTGGGCGTGCGTGGGCGAGGCAAAACCGGGAGAAAAAGTCCCGGTTCTGGAGATTATAAAAAGACCTCGGCGCACGGATTCACGAGAGAGTAGAAGTAGAGGAGCGACAGAGATCGGCCGGTGAAGAGAGACACTCCCGTCAACCCTTAGAAGCGCGCTCTCTTAATTCTCTGTCCCCTATGCTACACGGTTCATCGTCATTAATAAAAATATAACTCATATTTTTTATATATATGCGTGTTTGTTGTTCGTCGATATAACTGGAACCAGCATTCGCTAGGCATAACAGACTTTCAAATTGGTGCCTAAGTGACTTGCTGTTTTGGGACAACAAAACAGTTAGATGCGAGCTGGTTGCCACGGCGACGATTGAAAATTCAACGGACTTAAAACTACCAGATAGAAAGAAAAAAGACGAAAATATATAGCAGCCGCAGGACTATAGACATCAGCCAAGGTAGGTGACTCTTTGATTTGATAGTGTGTGTGTTTTCTGCTCGTGTTTATAAGTCTAGTTAGAAAAAAAAATGGAACAGCGTGCTTTTGCCGATCTGGCCCTAGAGTTGAGAAATATGGATTGTTCGGTGTCGAACACATTAAGGGTAGAACGGAGGGGGTGCAGGACTACATGTAGAGAGTAGTACGCCTAGCGGAGAGCGCATAGGGGGTTGACGGGAGGAATAAATATTTACCTATCTGTAAGTACAAAACATCTGAGTTAATGATTTATTTTTTTTTGTTAATATTTTACCATATATGTGAAGTGAGTTTACTGGTATGTTGCTTAATTAATCTTACTTTTATTGAGTAAGTGAAATGTAAAATCATGTAAAGGAAGTTTCTTCTACTCTTTAAAGTGGATAATTGGATTAACTTGTTGATAACAATGTTTTCTTTGGTTTGTGCAGTGTTAGGTTTTCTTTTTTTTTGGATTTCTTTTCAATGACTGTACACTACAAAATGATTTACATTTCTATGTTTGTGAATTATGCTTTTGTGCAGGTTCCCATCAATTCAACATCCTCTGTGAATTTTCATTTATGTGACTTGGGAAATATCTTTTGAAGATATATTAATTTCTGAAAACTAGTAAATACCTTGGAACAGATAGATATGGAAAGATTTAGTGAAGGATATGAAGAACTCCCGAAGAAGTTGACGATAGGAGTCAGTGCTGGCATAGTCGGCGTAATAATAATCCTTGGAATAATAGCTAGGAAGCGGATTTTTAAGTGTAAAAGAAGCAACAGTGCTTCGGGAAAGGAAATTGAGTTATCCGTTGTGAATAGTACTCCGGGGTCAACGGGTGTTCAACACTCAAATGTCTCTGCGTTAAACAGAGAGATGTCAACAAATCAGATATGCTTGGATTCGAATCCAGAGGAAGTAGTTCAGGGAATAGAAAACATTGTACAGACTAAGGAACTACGAGTCACGGGTCCATTTTTTTAGACTAAATTAATATGGATGAAACCTCTAATCCTCCACAAGTAAATTGCATGCGGATTAACGTTGGAATCAGGGTAATTTTCTTCATTTTCTATTGAACATTTCTCGGTCAGACTATGAATGATATGTACGGCAGATAATGGCCATTTTTCTGTGTTCAAACATAGTATGTTTGAAATTAAATTAAATTAAATGAAGTTACATGTGTAACAATAAACTCGAGCAGAAGCACGCATGGTGTTGGTCAAAGGTCATTTACTCGATGTCAGTTTGGAAACAGGGGCGCCTATAATCATGTGGTTATGCATCGAGGCGTCTACGCTTATGGACAGAGTCGAGAAAGAAAATGAACATTTTTAAGAACTTTGCCCAATTCTGTGAAAATGGATATTAAAAAAAAAAAAAGAACAATGAAACATCGTGCTGGTAGAACAATTTTCACGATGGACACGAACATTGTTGGGTTGCCGATGTAGGCTCCCCTATATATTTTTTTGTTGTTTTTTTTGTTTCGGCATGCACATGTTTTGTTGTTTTGGCGTGCACATGTTTTATACAATTGTCGGGCTTGTGTGGCATGGGGAGGAGTGTGAGGGTGTTGCGCTTAAAATGTTCTTAGGTGAACATTTTGGAAAATGGGAGGGCAAGGAATGTAATATAACAATCTGGCCCCACCCGAGGAAGGCTGATGCAAGCGGGGGTGTTTCCGGTCGTTGAAAGGAACGGATGTTTGTTTGACCTTATTTCTGGCAGTAGCGGAAATAACTACAGAGGCAAACAGAACAGGTGTCTCTGAGAATTACGTGGGCGTGCGTGGGCGAGGCAAAACCGGAAGAAAAAGTCCCGGTTCTGGAGATTATAAAAAGACCTCGGCGCACGGATTCACGAGAGAGTAGAAGTAGAGGAGCGACAGAGATCGGCCGGTGAAGAGAGACACTCCCGTCAACACTTAGAAGCGCGCTCTCTTAATTCTATGTCCCCTATGCTACACGGTTCATCGTCATTAATAAAAATATAACTCATATTTTTTATATATATACGTGTTTGTTGTTTGTCGATATACAACAGTGATATCTGTCCTTATATATGCAGCGAATGCTGGACAATCTCCCCAAAGATGAAGAAGAAACTTGAAGCAAAAGAAATGAGGTTCTACAGAAAGATACTGAGGATTCCATGGATTGAAAATATGAGCAACGACGAGGTTTTGGGGAAAATGGAAACAAAACGGAAATTTATACCTTAAGGTCAGGAAGTGGAAGTTGTAATTTCTGAGGCACATATTGAGGAAAGAGGGTTTGGAAAACCTGATACTCACAGGACAGATTAATAGAAAAATGGACAGAAGAAATACGCGCGGAACAGACTTGATGAGAGTGAGTAAATGGACGGAGTTTAGGAGAATTAACAAAAAGACAAAACTTATTAAGAGCTATAAGGGACAGAAAGCAGTTCAGCGGAACATGAAACACGCCCACCTCGTCACTAGTCATTCTTTTGTGGTGCATTGGGTATCGACTCGGAACTACAAATCGGGGTGCCGAGTTCGAATTTCAGTTGAGTTCCTTGCATTCACTTACGCACAAATACACTTTGGAAAGGTATTAATCCATTTCTTCTCACCAGTTATGGGTTAAATAATATGACATATTGGGTTCTATAGCCTTGGCTGTCAACCAGTCTACGCAGAAAGCAACTTCGGTATAATCTTCTGCCCAGTCAGTCATATCTCGAAAGTGACATGATCGCCCAAGCGTGTATCGCCTATGGCACTTAAATGACTGACTGTATTGTAATAATTATCTGTAGTATTAATCTTATCTTTATCAAGGTAATATTTTAGCTTTACCGGTAATTGTTTTACCTTTACCGATAAATGTTTTACCTTTACCGATAAATGTTTTACCTTTACCGATAAATGTTTTACCTTTACCGATATTTTCTTTCGTTTATAATTCACTGCTTGTTAATGATACGAATATGTTGATGAATATTTAAATATGGTAGATCAACTTCTTTTGAGGAACGTTGTTGGTATTTGGCTATTCTCATTTTCAAATCATCTTCAGGCAGAGAGAAATGGTGAAGGTTGTAACACAGACAAATAGTGTTGCAACGTAGCTAAGATGTGTAGTGGGTCACTTTACTGTGAAAAATCAATGTTTATGTGCGTTTTACCTGTAATCAAACTGACACTTTAATCAAAGATCACTGTTTACTGTGAAAGATCAATGTTGTATCTGTGGGTCACGCCTAGAATCTAACTGGCAATTCTGCCTAAAATCACAGTTTACTCTCAATGATCAGTGTTGCATCTATGCTTACTGCTCTGAGACAAAATGGAAAATCCTAGAATCACTGTTTTCTATCAAAAATTAGTGTTATACCTGTGTGTTCTGCCTAAGATCACTGTTTACTGTAAAAGATCAATGTGGCATCTGTGAGTTCTGACTCAAATCTATCTGGCAATTATGTAAAAGATCATTGTTTACTGTCAAAGATCAGTTTTGAATCTCTGTTTTCTGCCCAAAGACAAAATGGAATTCCTAGAATCATTGTGTAATGTCAAACATCAGTGTTGTACCTGGGCATCCTGCTTATAACCACTCTGACACTTCTGTCTGAGATCACTGTTTATCATCTAAGATCACTGTTTATAGTCGAAGATCAGTGTTGTATCTGTGCGTCTTGCCTAGAATCAAATGAAACCTCTGCAGAGGATCACTACTTGCTGCTAGATATCATTGTTGTATCTGTTATGCCAACAATCAAACTAACACTTCAGTCTAGGATCCCTCTTCACTGAGAAAGATTAGTGTTGTATCTGTGCGTCTTGCCTAGAATCAAATGAAACCTCTGCAGAGGATCACTACTTGCTTCTAGATATCATTGTTGTATCTGTTATGCCAACAATCAAACTAACACTTCAGTCTAGGATCCCTCTCAACTGTGAAAGATCAGTGTTGTATCTGTGCTTTGTGAAAGGCGCAACACACGTACATCAAATTAAACCAAGAATACGAGTTTTGAAATATAATCACTATCGCTGACGAATTTTTTTTTCTCTTAATTTTTCCATATTATTTCGAAGCGGCCAATTCAGCCGCAATTCTTGTCACCCGCTGTTATCTGATGAGATATGCACTTATTCTTCCGTCTTCTTTGTTAAGAAGATGAATTAAAATGAAAATAAGAATAACTAGAAAGAGAATTAAAAATCGGAAAATGAATCAAAAGAACAAACGACATGAGAACAAATAGAATGACTATCATTGGAATAATAACAAGAGAAGCAAGAGACAATTCAAATTATGCTTCCGGTGAACATCATAATAAGGACTAAAATGGCGGAAACAGAACAATATGGCTGCGTAGTAAACAATACGGTACTGAAAATTTTTAATGTTTGTTTATATTTGCAATTATTCTCTCACTGTCTTTGTATGTTTGGGTGTGCACTTTAGTTTAGACAACGCCGAATAGCCTGGAATAGCACTACAGGAAATGGTCGATGGAATTTTGTGAAATGATAATTGGTTCGATTCGGTGCTTTGAAGGAAACAATTTTTTTTAATATTAAACGTAAAAATGGCAAATGGAAATACATGCAAAAATTGTTGAATACCATAACTAGTTTTATAAGATTTTAATTAGAATGAATATTATTTTTAAGCAAAACAATATATATAGTCATCTTCATACAGTCCTGTTTTGCTTTATCACAGTTCACCAGTACAGCTAGATATCAGATTGCTTCCAGCCAGGATTGAAACCTGGCCGCTTATGACATCAGTCGGAGAACTTATGCCTTAAGCTATCTGTGGAAAAAAGCAGGTTCTAGCGTGTTATATAAACAATGTAAATAAATGCCATATATATATGTGTGTGTGTGTGTGTGTGTGTGTGTGTGTGTGTGTGTGTGTGTGTGTGTGTGTGTGTGTGTGTGTGTGTGTGTGTGTGTGTGTGTGTGTGTGTGTGTGTGTGTGTGTGTGTGTGTGTGTGTATAAAATCTTCTGTACAATAAAGATGGAAGCTGATGATGGTTCGCCTGAAATAGGCCGATACTCCCAATTTATCATGAAATAACGTGGCTGCCTTAATTTTTTCTTATATTTGTTCTATAAATATTTATATACATATATATTTAGAGCTCTCTTAGAGAGTTATCCTACCACTGTATGTACAGGATTCTCCTTTGAATTCTTCTATATCTTCACCGGATACTGATATATATATATATATATATATATATATATATATATATATATATATATATAAATGACAAGAGAGGAACAGTACAAAGTGTTTGCCGTTGCACTAGTCATCTGTCGGACTTTTTCTATGTAAGTATGGAAACAAAAGCAAAATGTTGTTTATGATTGGCTGATTTCTTTGTTTTATTTTTCCTTACTATTTTCCAATGTAAGCAACTTGAGTTGTCTAACTCCGTTATTAAAATCAAGTCTTCTTTTTTGAAGGGTGGGTGTTCTCGAAGACAGCATACATTGACAACTACCAATGGTTAAATAATTCCTACTTTTCTCATTTTTTCACAAGTTCCTAAACATTAAATATTCCAATCGTAAAATCTTTATGTGCGACTGGATGAATTTATAATAGTTTAGATAAAAGGTTGACGACTACAGACAGTTGAAGAAGAGAAAAACCATTTCCAATTTGTTTTTACGTTCCCATAGCGTACGTCTCTTATAATTAAGTCCAGCTTCAAGTCAAAGAAGAGGTGAAGATGAATCATTGGAACATCATAACAAGCTCTTTCGAGTAAATAAAGAAAGTGAGTCCATCCAGGGAAGGTAAAACTATGATTTCAAAACCATGCGGGCGGCCATATCCAAACACGGAAAAGACTATGAAAGTAAATCCAGACAGAAAATCGGGAGTGGATCCCCAAAGAAGGATTGCTGGTAAAACTAATGACAACTCCTGCAGTCAAACCAACCCCAAAGTTGTAGCTCTGTATTTATTTGGATCAGGTTGATACGGCAGAGAAGAGGAGCATGTAGTCTTGGTAGAGTCCGGTTTTTATTTCTTGCGTAAGAGGTCACTATACTTCCAGTAGTGAGTCAGTTAAGTGCCATACGTAATACACGCTTACGCGATCATGTCTCGAAAGAGACATGACTGACTGGTCAGAAGATTATCCCACAGTAGGTTGCCATTACTTTCTACGGTTGCCAGCCAAGGCTATAGAACCCAATCTGTCCTGTTATTTAACCCATAACTGGAGGGAACAGTCGGATTAATACTTTTTTGGGTTATTTGCACGTAAATGAATGCTAGGAATTCAACTATTATAATATGATAAATAACCCTGACGAGTGAGAACTAGAGAATTAGAGCCCTCTGGCTATTGGTGTATGATACATCATACGTAAAAAGTTTGTCTCCTTCTACCAAGCGCCCATAGCTTAGAGGTAGAATCACCGACTGACGCCAGTTTAGTCGGGTTTCAATCCTAGGTTAAAAGCAATCGGATGTCTAACCGTACTGATGAGCTGTGATACAGCGAAAATATCTATCTGCGGATGACTATATATATATATATATAGAGATAGAGAGAGAGAGATAGAGAGAGAGAGATTTTCTTCAAATTCCTTTCATTTCCTTGTTTGTCATTTTATATTTCTTATTTATATTCGTTCATGATTTCGATAGATTTCTTTCGGTCCAGTCTTTCCGCTTGTTCTATAAATTCGGTCATACACCATTTGGTCCAGTCTTTCCGCTTGTTCTATAAATTCGGTCATACACCATTTGGTCCAGTCTTTCCGCTTGTTCTATAAATTCGGTCATACACCATTTGATCCAGTCTTTCCGCTTGTTCTATAAATTCGGTCATACACCATTTGGTCCAGTCTTTCCGCTTGTTCTATAAATTCGGTCATACACCATTTGGTCCAGTCTTTCCGCTTGTTCTATAAATTCGGTCATACACCATTTGATCCAGTCTTTCCGCTTGTTCTATAAATTCGGTCATACACCATTTGATCCAGTCTTTCCGCTTGTTCTATAAATTCGGTCATACACCATTTGGTCCAGTCTTTCCGCTTGTTCTATAAATTCGGTCATACACCATTTGGTCCAGTCTTTCCGCTTGTTCTATAAATTCGATCATACACCATTTACCCTTTCAATATGTATTTTCTCTCAATGATGAAATGTCTTTCTTTTTTCAGTCCATACCAAATCGAAAACTAAAATAATTTCAAGTGTTTTCTTTTTTAAATTTTCTTTTTCGGTTTGTTTTTAACGTTGTGTTTTGGGAGTAGGTAGAGCGAGAAAACGTGTGCCATTCTTAAATGCAAGTTCATATATAACTTTTCTTCGTTGTTCATCCTTTTGCCAAAAGACGCAAACGAAGACTTTTTATAGAACTCCATATTCGTAGGGAGAATATATATTGAATAAATTCCACTTCAAACAAATCCTTTTTTTCTTTCCTTTAACTTAAAATATTTATTAAAAGAATTATGATAGACATGAAAAAGTAACTTCTTTCATTCAGAGAGAATTCTTGCTCAGTTTGAAAAGATTTTCATATCTTCATCGTGAATTTTGACTCGGAGTATTTAAATCTATTTTAATAAGTTATTTTTATTATTAAAGAAAAATATTGATTATGATATATTCTGAAATGCTGAAATAGTGCTTTGACACAGGGGAAACAAACATGGAGACCTACCAAACCCTACCCGTAATATACTTGTTGACAGCATAAGCATCATAGCATCATCTACATGCAAAATAGGTTAAAAATAATAGAGGATCTTTATTAAAAAAGAAAACACTAACACTCAATAATATCAACTACGAACATGCTAACAACTTACCGTGTTCAGAACATAAAATATACACACTATTCTACAAAGATATATAACACTACATACATCCTGTTACAGGTAAAATAAAATCCATCTTCGATAATGGCTAGAGATATAGCTGAAATCGCTCGGATAAACGAAACAGTTAGACAATTTGTATATAATTGATGTCCTCAAAAGGAAAAAAATCATAAGATCACATGAAAACGTAAAATTTAACCATAATACCTTGTCTGTTATTTTTAATGAAACCTGCATAAAATAAAAATCACTGCCCAAATATGGAATATATATATATATATATTTCATTGTCGTCGTTGGCAGAATTGTTACCGTGTATTAGGGTACTCGTCGATATATCCTGCTGTCTGAACTGAGTCATGTTGGATCTGAAAAGACGTCCGTAGCCACAGTATGGGTAGAAGAGTTCTGGGAATGGAGAGCTTTGGTTTTTCTTTGATCTTCTTGGTCTCTTTTATTTGTCTGAACTGAGTCATGTTGGATCAGAAAAGACGTCCGTAGCCACAGTATGGGTAGAAGAGTTTTGAAAATGGAGAGCTTTGATTTTTCTTTGATCTTCGTCTCTTTTATTTGTCTTCTGGTGTTTGTGAATGATGTTGTTTTTGCGTAGACTGTTCTTCTCTAATAGGTTCTTTCTGTGGCTTATGTGTTCCAATTGACGGGACCGATTTCTGTCGTCTGAGAAGTGTTTTTGAGCTAATGCTAGAATCGACAAAACGGGTCTCCACATTGTCTCTTCTCCAGATGCGTGCTCTAAGAAGATGATTTATTTGTGTAGGCGGATGTCAACGTATGACCTACCTAACGAGATGATGTCTCTTTGGTAGAATATTCAGGTCTCACAGAAGATTCGAGATTACAACAGCCCGGGATATCATGAACTTATTGGTTTGTGTTAGCCCAGGATTACTAATATATATAATCTCGGAACGAAAGATGTTAGGATTTTTCTCATTTTTAAAATTCAGTAACCTGCTCTCTCTCATTCTCTCTCTCTGTTTCTCTGTCTGTCTGTCTGTCTGTCTGTCTGTCTGTCTCTCTCTCTCTCTCTCTCTCTATATATATATATATATATACTAGCAGTATAGCCCGGCGTTGCTCAGGTGTAATGAAAGCTTTAAAACTAATCCATGCTCCTGGAGCTCAGACGCTTGAGACGTTGGCACGAAAGACTAAAAAGCAATAGTTGTTTCCAGTTAAAGCGAAACCGTAGACTGAAGGAAAAATGAATGGATGTAAGTCAAAGTTTGATTTTCTGGTATCGATATCAAATAAGATTTTTTCGTCGTAAACTGAATTTTGAAGGCTAAATAAGTCCTCTGAGTAAATGGTATCATGACTGAGACTAAGAACTACAATTATACCTACTTAGAGACAAACCCGAAGCAACAACTAAAATAAAAGGGCTGAAAAAATACAGACATACAGGCAGATAAACAGACATACACACACAAAAACTTGCCTTCTATATGCATATATTATCGATTTTCTGCAACCTTGAAACTTCTGAATATCGTTTCTTATGTGTTTGTCTATGAATGTATCAAATTTGATTAAAATCAAACCACTCCTTCTATAACTCAGTTTTTTCGATTATCAATTTTCGATATTTATTGTGGTACCTCGACATAAAACTTAGCTAAGAACACTCGCAGATGCTTAAAGTATAACTGTGTAAATTTTCATGAAAATCGGTTCAGCCGTTTTGGAGTCTATAGGTAACGGACACACACACACACACACACACACACACACACACACACGCACACACACACACACACACCACACACACACCACACACACACCACACACACACAAATTTCCATTTATAAATAAGTTTAGATATATACCACAGAGCAGAAATACCGATATAAATAGATAACAAGACATTTTTTGTTGTTTTTCGATGCCAGATAGATGTTTCTCTCTTTTTTAACAGACGGTCGTGTCCACTTCAAAAATAGTTATGTCGTGTATAAGATTGAATGTCAGTGTAATACTGAATACGTGGGACAGACCAATCAGAGACTAGAGACCCGAATCGGTCAACACGTTCTTGCCAATATAAGAACAGACAACCCAAGTCTTCCTTTAAGGACGACGCAGTCTCAGGCTGCTGTTAAAAATACCGTCTCTGCCTTCGGAAAGTGAGTGAGTGAGTGAGTGAGTGAGTGATTGAGTGAGTGAGCGAATAAGAAAGTGAGTAAGTGTGTGAGCGAGCGAATAAGTGAGTGAATGAGTAAGTGAGTGAGTATTATTGAGTGAGTAAGTGAGTGAGCGAGTGAATGAGTGAGTGAGTGAGTGAGTGAGTGTGTGTGTAAGCGAATAAGTGAGTTAGCGAGAGAGCGAGGGATTGAATGAGTGAGTGAGCTAGCGAGTGAGTGAGTGAGTGAGTGAGTGAGTGAGTGAGATAAGATGGTTAGGGGTGGAAAATCTATCAAATATGGAATAAATCCCGATGAAAAGCAAAGGCAGTAAAAAAAATGGTAAGAAGAGAGACCGGAAAAAGAGTAAAAAATTAAAAGGAAAGAGAGTGTAACTGAATAAATAGAAGAAAAGAGAGTAAATATAAGAGAGTAGATATAAGGAAAGAAAGAGGTTAAAAATAAGGAAAGAAAGAGGTTAAAAATAAGGAAAGAAAGAGGTTAAAAATCGGACATAGAATTTAGGAAAACTGACATGCAAATAAGAAGCAATTTATAAATGCCTCAGTGAAATACTGAAACGTAGTACTGGCTTAATTACAAGAAACCTGAAGCAAAAGAGGACTAAAAATCAATGCAAAAAGGACAATTATACATAACATCGGAAAGAGACAGTTCACATTTTAGGGCACGTAATGAGGAAAGATGGCTTAGAAAATATGACACTCAGAGGATATATTAAAGCCATTAGGAATAAAGAAAAACAACGCATAACCTACCAAACGAGATTATGAAATAAATGACTGAAGAAGAGTTTAAGAGAGATTGTAACAGGCAATATTTAATCAGAGCTACAAAGAACATGAAACTATGGAAGACCATGGTGGCCAATGTCATGAAGTGGCATGGCTTATAGAAGAAGAAGAAGAAGATGAAGAAGAAGAAGAAGAAGAAGAAGAAACTACTCTGGGACTGAAAAGAAAGTATCGTTATTCTATCATATTTTTGTTCATCTTTCAACCTAACCTGTTCTTTTTTCAATCCTATACAACAATGCGATACTATTGACTTAAACCAAAGGTGATACTGGCAATAAAACCATGGCACTCCTCCTAGATTTATAACTTAAAACAGAATTCCTTGAAATGAGCTTTAATATATTCCAACGAAGAATCAGCAACATTATTAGTTCTGTGCTGGCATCTTTGCTTCAGTCGCTTTCTCACCAACTGCCGTAACGTTGTCCCCACCTCCGCATCTTTCATGGTAATTGTTCGGAGGAGCTCTTTGCAATGGTAACGAGACTTTGTGAATTTAAGCGCAGTACAAGATTGGCGACGAGGTTTATTCAATTTACGGTCTGTTTAGCGAGATGTAATCGAAAATTCTATACAAACCGATTCTTTTCTCGCGCTTCTCGCTTATGAAATTCTTTCCCGACTCCACGCATTCCAGTCAAATTTAATCTTCAAGACTTTAAATGCAATGCCAATCGCGATCTCCTGATTACTCTTTTATTCTTCTCGCTCTTTAGTAATTGTCGTGGATCCCATTAAGAAATCCAGCAAGAAATAATTCAACAACCAAAATAGGAAATAACGATATATATATTGAACGCTGAAAAATACAAATACTTGGAACTCTGTTAGTAAAACGATAAATACGGGTTAGGAAGTAATACTATAACTGGGACTCGCAATAGTCGTACGGTAGCAGTCTTGGCTATCTCTGCCTATCGATCTTCTGCTGATCCTCTGATCTGTCGATCTCCCTCCGAGCTCTCCTTTGTGAGGGGAAGTATATGTAGTTGTAGGAAAAGTTTAATCCGCTGAATGGGTGATGCCACCATGACAGTAATGATCCGGTTTCGTAATTCTGTCAGTAACCTCTTGTGTCTTAGTGGCTTTACTGCCTTGCTCGTGGTGAACTTGATTAAAAAAAGTACACTTTCTAATGTCTAGAACAACTGCGTGTGTAATAAAAAAGACTTTATTTAATAAAATAGCTATGTAAGTTGAAGATAAGCAATAAATACTGATGTTTGTAGACTTTAGATATCAGTTCATGTTCCCATAAAACTTTATGTAACTGAATCACAGGAATTCGGTAACAAATTGTATTGGCAACTAAGAGAAATACAGCGTAAGGGGGTGGGAAGAAAGCAAAATTGGCTGAATCAGGGCTGAAGATTTTGACACAAGACAGAGGCAAGAAGAGGTCGATCTATCAGCGTTATCTGAAGTAGACACAAGCAGGAAGATTAGGCGTCTCTTTGCACCAAATCGAAAAGCCCTACAATTCGTCTTTCTTCCCAGAGTCTGACTTCCATTGACAATTACAAAATCTTGACAAATCGGTCTCCGGAAGTGATTCCGGAATGTAAATATTGACCATAATAAGTCGATATTAAAATGTCGGCAAATGTATTCTATTAGAAATCTCTAAAAGATGTTGATCAGAAGACAGTAAGCAATATCTATTCAAGTATACATACATAATCATATCTATATATTTTTTTAATCATATCACACCGAGCAAGGCCACTGATGCGCAGGGGGCTACGTAAGAGTGAAAAGATTGGAAAAGAGAAAGCCGGAAAACCACATCCTAAACAGGGAACACGGGATGAGCCTCTTCGCCTGTTCAATAGACATGGGTGGAGTGTGAATCGGGTGATAGTTTAGTCTATACATATATGTGTGTGTGTGTCGTCGTCTTTCCGTGAATTCGGAACGCCAAATGTGATACTAATGGTTGTTTAACAAGTCAAATGCACAAGAAACATGATTCACCATTTGAAATGAAACAACATAAAAGAAAAATACCAAATTTTTAAAAATTCGTTTTTCTTCGTATTGCGTTCTCTGGTGAAGCTTTAATAAAATCCTATTTTTTGCCTTCAGTTCACCTTTGTTGTTACAAGGAGTTTTGTTGGTCTCGCTCAACTGCATCCCCACAAATAATAAACAAGAGCATTGCAGTCTGGGAAATTAGATGACTAGATGCAAAGAATGATGTGATGACATAATCTGTCTGACAGGCCTCACAGGGTTCTTATGCTTCTTCTGCAGAGTCCTGTTGCCAGACATGGGGTTTTCAGAAACTACCTCCTCAAGGCATTTGATGTAGGCCTTTGTTTTAAGTCTTTCAGAATCCTCTGCACTTTCCCCAGATTGACGACTAAACACTCTGAAATGTTCGTATTGGTGCTTCCGGTGCGAATGACAAGCAGTACAGCATGCCGTTTCCAAATTTCTAGCGGAGTTAATTTCGTCATGGGCTCTATTTCTCACAGATGGTGCAAAACTGACTCTGCTATACTGAGAAATCAATAAAATAAAAAAAAACTAACTGTTAGTGTGAATGCTATTTTTGTCGCCTTTTCTATAACGTTGGTTTTCAGAACGTTAATCTGAAGGGAATTTTTGGTATCTCGCTATTTGTGAGTTATAATATTTCGTTATCTTCGCGAAAAGTCAACGTACGAATGGATCCTTCGAATAATTTTTAAAAATAATATCGCCTCAAGCAAGGCATTTTACTGCCACTGTTTTGCAGGGGGTCACATAGGAGGAATGTTATGAGAAACAGTGACAGATTATAGGGAGTGTCAGGAAGTGAGTAAGAGAAGGATGAGTGGAGTGGACGGAGAAGGGAACATGAGAGAGAGGATGCAGGTTAGTGAGATAGGAGATGACTATTGACGTAACATTTAAATTCTTGGATATTGTAGCTGACGGGAAAGCAAGTAAATGGATGGGAATTCCACAGGCGGGAAGTGCGAGAAAAAGCTGCCTGAGTGCTTTATATATTAATATTTATGGTGACGGGATCCTAGTAGCACAATTCATTCAACAGATATATTTGTAGCCTGGAAAACCACGTTCAACCACACGTGTCCCTATCGATACTTTCTTCGTAGATAAAACTAACAGACTATCGTATGCACAATGATTTACAAGATTGGAAAAACAATCAATACATTTCCATCAATTCCAAGAAAAAAATGTTATTTGTAGGAGGTCCTTATCATAACTTGGCATAACTCTCAGGTTATTATGACGAACACATTCACTTAAAATTCTTTCTAACACCAAATATTTATATTTTTACTTCTCATACTACAGGCACCATATTGCCAAAATATATTGTTTTGTTTGTTTGTTTTTTACTATAAAAATATATTTTTCTAGTTTCACTAGCAGTATAGTCCGGCGTTGCTTGGGTGTAATGAAAGCTTTAAAACTAATCCATGGTCCTGGAGCTCAGAATCTTTGGACGTTGGCACAAAAGACTAAAAAGCAATAGTTGTTTCCAGTTAAAGCGAAACCGTAGACTGAAAGAAAAATGAATGGATGTAAGTTAAATTTTGAATTCCTGGTATCGATATCAAATAAGTTTTTTTCGTCGTAAACTGAATTTTGAAGGCTAAATAAGTCCTCTGAGTAAATGGCATTATGGCTGAGGCTAAGAACTACAATTATACCTACTTAGAGACAAACCCGAAGCAAAAACTAAAATAAAAGGGCTGAAAAAATACATACAGGCAGATAAACAGACACACACAAAAACATCTTGCCGTTTATATATATATATTATCGATTTTCTGCACCATTGTATGAACTGCAGCCTTGAAACTTTTGAATATCGTTTCTTATGTCTTTGTTTATGAGTGTGTCAAATTTGATTAAAATCGGACCACTCCTTCTATAACCCGATTTTTTCGATTATCGATTTTCGATATTTATCGGGGGTACATCGACACAAAACCTAGCTAAGAACACTCGCTGTCGCTTATAGTACAACTGTGTAAATTTTCAAGAAAATCGGTTCAGCAGTTTCGGAGTCTATAGGTAACGGACACACACACACACACACACACACACACACACAGAGACAAAGATTCATTTATAAATAAGTTTAAATAATGTTTTAACTCCTGTTTGAGGGCTAACTATTTTCCCATAACTGAGGCCCTATCAGGTGCTACCAACCCGTGTCAGGGTGCATCTGGAAACGACATCGATTACGAGGTGGTTCTATGGTCATCAAAAGCTCCAGAGCAGAGGCCTTTCTACCTGATGTAGTTTATGGTCATAACCAGAACGAATGTAGGAGAGGCTTGTGGCATTAAACTAACCTAATCTAAAGAAATTTTGTTTTAATCGTCCCCACCCACCCTAAACAAGGGGATAATGGCACTAGAACGCAGAAGGTTACATAGAGTAGAATCGAAAGAGAAAACTAAGAAAGGATTGAGAAAAAAGCAAAAAAGGAGCCGACTTCAATACAGAAGATGGAGATTGGAGATTGTAGTTATCATGGAAGCAAGAAATCGGGAGTTCCACATGTGAGCATTGCGATAAAACAACCTGTTAGAATAAAAGTTGCAGCTACCGAGTTCAGTAGTAAAACGGCGAGACCAACTTGCTAGTCTAATATCACACTTAAATTAATATAGTCGAGGCACCAAGAAAAAAGGTCTTCAGAGCAGTTGCTATTAAAATATTTAAAAAATAAAAAAATATAAAACAGAGGGAAACCATCTGACGTTGATTAAATAGCGACTGAATCCGAGATGCCAGGTCAGGATTAATTACATTGCAGATCCTTTGGATTTTGTCAAGAATCTCGATATATACAGCAGACCAGATATGGCAACAGTATTCCCTGTGCGGACGAATGGTAGATTTATAAATGTACAAAATTGTGACGAGAGAAAAAATAATCAAGAACAACGCAGTAAACCAACCTTCCGAGCAGAAGTCCAAGCACTTGATTCAACATGGCCTAAGGAAGTGGAAAACATGGGCCTAAGAAAGCATAGACTGTTGCTCTCTTGGAGTTTAACATCTAGTGACAGGCAGAAAAGGTTTTCTGTTAGGATTAAATTAAAGCAGTTATGTTTTGGGGGCTTCAGAATTTGACAATCATTTGCACACACGCATTCATTCTCTCTCTCTCTCTCTCTCTCTCTCTCTCACACACACACACACACACACACACACACACATACACACATATTATAAATGACAGACATCCCTTCAAAACATTTGCTGCATAGATAGATAGATAGATAGATAGATAGATAGATAGATAGATAGATAGATAGATAAGTGTGAGTTTTTAACTCTGGGTTTCACGCTCTTGCGATTGTCAGACAAACTTTTTTTTTTTAAATTGGCTATATGTAGGGCTGCGTGTATTCGTGTATTTTTGTGAAAGTGGGAGGAAAATTTGTCGTCATGACAGACGCAGACATATATACACAGTTGTACACCCATTGATGTGCGCAAAGACACACACACAGACGCGTATCCGCCCACCGGGGCTCACACAAACATATATGCGAATCGTACGGGGCTCGGCAATAATTATGTATATGTGTGCCGTTGCGTACATACATACGCATTCAGTTGGTATATTCGAATAGTGGAGCGATGTCAACGCGCGGTCAGTTGTCGATTTCTCGTACGTACATATGTGCGTATAATGGGGTTTGTGTGAAACTATAATAGGTAAAAATTGCTATTATTTTATTTAAGGCTGTATTGTTAATTTTTATTTTAAAGTCGGTTATTAGCTTGTTTTTTTATTTTTTATTTTTGCGCATGTTTAAATGGTAGAAATTCTAATTTGTAGTTTTTCAGTACTAATTTCCAAATGCAGACATGAAAATACATACCTATTATCACAATTTATACCAAACGGATAAAAAAAAGGAACTCCCGATACAATAATCCTATCAATTATTCTCTTGTTCAAACTACCATCGTACTAATTGCATTTATTGTTATTATCATTACACCACCATTACTAATCACTACTACCGCTTTACAATAACTATTTACTGTTACTATCATCAAATATTTCTATCACCGTATTAGTCCGCAATCATCATTAACGTAAATTACTCCTCTCTTCCGCAGTAAAATTAATATCACCACACATAAAAACTAACAACCATTACAAATTATAATTTCTACCATTTAAATATGCGCAACCACAAAAAACAAACAAAAAAAAAACAAGCTAATAACCGACTTTAAAACAAAAAATAACAATACAGCTTTAAATACGCAGCCCTACATATAGCCAATTTTTAAAAAAATTAATCAGTTTGTCTGACGATCGCAAGACCGTGAAACCCAGGTTTACAAACTCACACCTATCTATATGAATATGTCAACTCACTGATATTAAGCGCTTTCAATTAAGTACAACACATTTAAATATATAAATAATATTATATATATATAAAAACAATTCATATATATAATGATATTTGTAATTATATACATACAATTTTCACACACACACACACACACACACACACACACGAATTAGGATGCATACATACGGCTCGGAACGAGAAATCGAGGAACCGAGTTCGAATTCCAATTAAATTGGTTGCATTCACTTACGCGCAAATACCCTTGAGGAAGGTAGTAATCCCTCTCTTCCCTCCAGTTATGGGTTAAATAACAGGACAGATTGGGTTCTATATCTTTGACTGGCAACCAGTCTACAGCAGAAAGTAATGGCAATCTACTGCGGGATATTTTTTTTACCCAGTCAGTCATGTCTCTTTCGAGACATGGTCGCCCAAAGCGTGTATCACATATGGCACTTGACTGACTGACTGAATAAAATAGCTGAAAACATGATTAAGGCTTCTACTGGACATAAAGTGGGGGATCGGCTTTATATTGTTATGAAGTAATAAACTGATGACTCCCTTATTATACTTAATATAATAATGTAATATAATCTATCTTTTCTCCCTCCAGTTATGAGTTAAATAGCAGGACAGATTGAGTTCTATAGCCTTGGCTGGCAACCAGTCTACCGCTGAAAGTACTGGCAATCTATTGCGGGATAATCTTCTGCCTAGACAGTCATGTCTCTTTCGAGACATGATCGCCCAAGCGTGTATCACGTATAGCACTTAATTGACTGACTGACTGGCTGACATGTATAATATTATCATTCTGGTTTTAATAAAACAGAAATCAATGTAGTATGAACAGAGCTATTTTATATATAATAAGTAGGCATATTTTCCTACGTTGGTGGCACAACTCGGAGTTTGATGTGTTATGCAATTATCAGGTGCATATTTGCACCAGGTGATTGCATAACTTATGAAACTCCGAGTCGTGTCATCGACATAGGACAATGTTTATACATATGTGTGTGTGTGTTTAATGTTTGTTATTATAAGTTTATAATAACATCATAGTTTACTTCAGCACAAGAGCCATTGTGTTTCAGTACTGTCTTATTAGCACCTCGTCAGGCAATGAAATGTCTTTTCTTTTAGGAATCATTATATATAGAAGCTTAAAAACAACACAATTTTTACCAAATCCAGACAATTAAGGTGGGGAGATTTTCGGAGGGTTTGTCTCAGTGAACCAATAGAAAGTCGGGCCATGATGTATAGGAGAAATTGGATTGCAAGGGTAAAAGGGAATAGAGACATAAAATGACTTAAGACCCAGACATTTTACATGCCAGTGATGAAATATATTGAATGTTACATATATAGTATTTAGTAAGTCTGAAAAGTTTTTGCATATCATCGTGAAACGGTTACAGGATTTTCTTTAATTTATCATTCAACATAAATTAGTGGAAAAAAAACAAAAACGGGAAAGTATTTTTTTTTAATACACTGCAAGATAAATATATGGAGTTGACTTAGTAGATGATCTATACGTTAAGCCGTAACAAACTGACTATCAGAAGATGGAAGGATCAATCAATTTTTCCTATGGATAAATTATAGATGTCTAGTTATATTAGAAAAAATTACCTGTACTTTAGAGTATAATTTAGATGATGATGACAAATGGAAGTAAGTTCGTTACGTTTATTGAGTTAGTTTGTGGTGATACCGACCGAGAAAGCGGTGGACCGGATGTTCGCACTCTCACGACCAGAAAGCAAATGACCAAATCTCGTCGGTGCGCATCCGGATTCGCGCAGATGCTCCAGTTGAAAACTAAAAATTAATTAAATATTAAATTTACAGTTCGCGAGCCTACGCGAATTTTATTTATCGGCCAATGGGAAGCCCAGAATCAAATACGGATGTGAATTCCAAAATGATCTACTGTGATCCAAAAAGTCGAAATAAAAAGCCGATAAAGAAAGCATCGCCAGACAGACAGAAAGACAGACAGACCCAAACAGACTGACTCGAGAGAGACGAGAGTAATTAGTATCTCCCTTGACCAAGTCAAGTGACTTACTATGCTCGCCTCCCTTCACCTCTATTTTCCTTCTTCGCTGTCTCAAAACTACTTACTGACCCAAGGAGCGGATACATCAAAGACATTCCTTACATACAACGCTCCCAAATATCTAAGTATTAATTTTCTTTTCAGCATTTTATTACCATGAACATTTTAACGTCCGTTGGACCCATATTTAAAAGATTACTTTAATTGTAAAAACCTTAATTGATATGTGTATATATAAAATGTTATTTTTCAACTCAATTTGCTTTTCTTGATTTATAAACTTGTTATGACTTATAGTGGGCTATCTACAACGAAGCCAAATGTCGTTAATCTTCAACAATATACAACTTCCCTTCAAAAGAACGCTCCCCACTATAAAATTAGTTTTGGGAATTTCATTTTTGTAATTTTTCTTGTAAACATAAAAAACAAGGCTCACGTTAAGATTTACAAGTTTTTTTTTTATTTTCCATTTTACCGTAAAATGGAAAATATTCTTATATATATATTAATATATATTAGAAATTTTTTTTAGATATTCTACAATTTCATGGATAATACGTATTTCACAGCAGGAAAAAAGCTGCTCGTCAGACCCCAAAGATACAGGAGTTAATAATATTCAAAATAATCCCGAAAAATAGTTATACACAGACGCTAACGTGCCCGTGTCTAGAATAGACATTTGTAACGGTAATCTACAAAAACAATTACTCGCTCATTCAACAAAACCCAAAAGAGAGAAAGAATAAGAAAAATATATACAATTAATAAATGTAAAGAAGAGAAAAACAAAGAAAAGGGAAAGAGAACGATCAGTATAAAGGAAATATAGTTAACGTCTTAGATCGACACCAGCGTCAATTGCAATTCAACTGCTTTCTTAGAAAAACATGACATGAAAATCTAGTTTTAAATATAATGGGATATATTTAAGGTAAAAAATAAATTGTAAATCAGTCTTTTTAATAGTAGTATTATACTATGAATATAAACATAGTTAATAGTATTATTATATTATAAATATAAATATAGTTAAAATAATTAAATCTTATAAAAGGAAAATTATATTACTTTGTTAAATTAAGTAAATAAATTTAACATTGAGTTCGTCTCTATCAGACTTATATACCAAGTATTCTACGTTAATATATATATATATATATATAACGTAGAATAATTGAGTAAAGATAATTTCCGGCAATATATATATATATATATCTAGTTTTCCGCAGACAGATCTGTTTCGCTGTATCACAGCTCATCAGTACGGTTAGACTCCGATTGCTACATAACCTAGGCTCGAAACCCGACCGAATTGGCGTCAGTCGGCGACTCTACCCCTGGGCCACGGGGCGTTCGGTGGAAGAAGGCAGTCTTTTTAGCGCATATCATATTGCGCGCCCAATAGCTAGTGTGCTCAAATTCATTTTTACTGAATGAGCGATGCGTACACGCTAGAGTGGCTACTGTTTTTCAAAGTCTACCTTTCTTCTAGAGTGCTCAATCAGGGTGTGAGAGCGTAATATATATATATATATATATATATATATATATATAGGTGTGTGTGTGTGTATGTGTGTGCGTGTGTGTATGTATATATGTATATGTGTGTGTATAAGCTAAGTTAAGAAGTACTTGAAAATTGATTTCA
>JBBBDQ010001366.1:82500-160000 GCA_037127315.1 Ascarosepion bandense
CTCAGCAGAATGCTATCTGAAGGAATAATAGAAATTCAGGGGGAATTATATCTGTGTTTGACAGAACACCCAAAGCCATTTGACAAAGTACGGCACAAAGACTTGATAGAAATGCTCCACAAACTCGACATTTTCGGAAAAGGCGTTAGAATAATCAGAACTATCTATTGGCAGAAACCGCTTGCGTACGGATAGGAAGTGAATTCAGCAGGTCTACAAAAATAGAAAGGGACGTAAGAGAAGAATATGTTTTCTCATCGGATCTGTTCAGCTTATACAGCGAAATAATTCTGAGAGAAATAAACTCCTTGCCAGGATTCGTCATTAGCGACCACAATGTCAATGTAAGATCCGCGGATGACATAGTGCTGATAGAAAGCACAGAAAGGAGAATGCAGAACTTCCTACAGAAGGTAGCAACAGAAAGCGAGAAGAAAGGACTAAGCATAAACTTCAAGAAAACTGAATGTATGGTCATCAGCAAAAAGAAGATCCAAAAATGCCAACTAAAGGTCGGAGAATCTAAGATAAAACAAGTAAAAATATTTAAATACCTGGGAAGCTGACCGAGGATGGAAAGGGCAATGTTAAGATCTAAAGACGCATTGGTATGGCCAAAAACGCATTTCAGAAGCTAACCCGAATACTGAAAGGCAGGAATAAGTTATTGGAAACAAATAAAAGAGTGCTGGATTGCTATGTGATATCTGTACTTCTGTATGGAAATGAATATTGGACGATATCCTGAAAGATGAAGGAGAGGCTTGAGGCAGCAGAAATGTGGTTTTACAGAAGGATGCTGAGGATACCATGGACTGGGCACGGGACTAACGACGAGGTGTTGTAGAGAATGGAAACAATGAGAAAACTCATACTTAATATAAGGAAGAGACAGATGAGGTTTCTGGGACATGAGGAAGGAGAGCCTGGAGAATTTAATACTCACAGGACGGATAGAGGGAAAGAGAGACAGGGGAAAGCAACGCGAAATCTACTTGATATGTCTGAGCAAATGGATGGCAGAGTGGAGTTTGGAAGAGATACCAAGAGGAAGGATGTTGAGAGCGACAAGTGACAGAGCCAAGTGGAAGTCTATAATCGCCCAAGTCCTGAAGGAACAATATACATCAAGAAGAAGAAGAATTGAACTAAGACCATATTAATCGCCCTTAATCGCCCTTAATCCCCTTAATCCCCTAATGTTTAATTAAAAATTATTATGAATTTCAGAGTAAGAAATCCGGATTAAAGAAAACATTTATTTACTCTCCACTTGAACACACAAAACACTGGCTAATTTTCAAAACCAGATTAGAATTAGTCTTCCTTGGTGGTTGTCGAATGATAGGATCTGTGGTGGATGCATTCAAAGGTGAGGAATAATAATAAGAAAGCGGGTGCTAGACAGACACTTAATCGAATTAGTGAGTTGGTGGCGTTGTTAGGCTTCTCTGAAAATAGTTCCTTCTCTTTTTATCTCCTTTCTCGCCAGAACCCAATAAGCTCTAACGACAGGTCGTTTTATTGCAGCGGAGTTTTAGGCTGTTTGGGAAATATGTTCTCTTTTATACTCAAGTAACCTGGCTCCCTAAGGTCTGGATTGAGGCGAAGATCGGTAGGCAGATAATCAATCATTAATATAGATCACCTGCTGGAAATTGTACTTTATCATGCGTAAGGTGGTGATGTCAAAAGACTGTAGCGTGAATCTGTAGCCATGTTCAGCTGTGATAGGAGGCGGATTAGGGTACGCATCATGGGTGTAACCAGGGAAGATGAGACTGGGGATGAGTGGACGGTTGATGACGAGAAGTGAATTTACTGCTTCTACTGGTTAATGGATGTGCGTTGTGGTGCATTGGATATCGGCTCGGAACGAGAAATCGGGGAGCCGAATTTGAATTCCAGCCGAATTCATTGCATTCACTTACGCACAAATACTGTTGGGAAAGGTATTAATCCGTATTCCTTCCAGTTATAGGTTAAATAACAGGACAGATTGGGTTCTCTAGCCTTGGTCGGCAACCAGTCTACCGCAGAAAGCAATGGCAACTTACTGCGGGATAATCTTTTGCCCAGTCAGGCATGTCTCTTTCGAGACATGATCGCCAAAGCGTGTATCACGTATGGCACTTAACTGAATCACTGACTGGTTAATAAATTAAATAATTAAGAAATACTAAACAAGAATAAGAAAAGAAACACACACACACACACACACACACTTAATCTCCCCAGTTTTCATATATGCACACAAATATCCGTTTGTTTCCAGACACACAAAACCCAGATATATTTATATGCGTAACAATATGCTAATGTCTCACCTATTTCTTTGTCTGTTTATGATTATCAGTTACGAGCAGTATAGCCCGGCGTTGCTCGGGTGTAATGAAAACTTTAAAACTAATCCATGGTCCTGGAGCTCAGACTCTTTGGACGCTGGCACGAAAGACTAAAAAGCAATAGTTGTTTCCAGTTAAAGCGAAACCGTAGACTGAAAGAAAAATGAATGGATGTAAGTCAAATTTTGATTTCCTGGCATCGATATAAGTCTTTTCGTTCTAAACTGAATATTGAAGAATAAATAAGTCCTCTGAGTAAATGGTATAATGGCTGAGACTAAGAACTACAATTATACCTACTTAGAGCCAAACCCGAAGCAAAAACTAAAATAAAAGGGCTGAAAAAATATATACATACAGGCAGATAAACAGATACACACACAAACATCATGCCTTATATATATATATATATATATATATATATTATCGATTTTCTGCACTATTGTAAGAACTGCAACCTTGAAACTTCTGAATATCGTTTCTTCTGTCTTTGTCTATGAGTGTATCAAATTTGATTAAAATCGGACCACTCCTTCTATAACCCGATTTTTTCGATTATCGATTTTCGATATTTATCGGGGGTACCTCGACACAAAACCTAGCTAAGAACACTCGCAGACGCTTATAGTACAACTGTGTAAATTTTCAAGAAAATCGGTTCCGCTGTTTCGGAGTCTATAGGTAACGGACACACAGACACACAGACACACACACACACATACACACACACATACAGACAAAGTTCCATTTATAAATAAGTTTAGATAACTCGATATTTATAAATTTTAAAATAATAAACAGTTAACCCGCCGCTGTCATTAATTCCCTGTAAATTTTATGTCAAAATCTGTACCAGGCTAAACTAAATTTTTTTACCTATATACTTACTGATACATAAAATTATTTTCGTTTATGTTTATCTCATATATCCGACCTGGTTCAGCGAATGAGTAATGTTCTCAAAATGATGTGGGATTTTAATAGTTAATTATTCGACGTCAGCTTAGTGGGAATCATCTGGAATATATTCGTGAGATCCACACTGAGGCATCTATCGCTCCCCCTGTCGACTTTCAAGTAGGTTGTGATCTCCGTGTCGTAGTGGATGACGGCTTGTGTGACAATCCCAACATGTCTTGCCATTATTTCCCATTTTAGATGCAAAATGCGCATGCCGCGTAAAATTATGTTAGGTTTTTCTTTCTTCCATTTCATCACTCTCTAAAAGGTGTTGTAAAATACATGACGCAACTATATATTTGTGTGTGTATGCGTAAAGGTGTTTGTGTATTGTCCACTCATTTAAATCAATCGCGTGACACGTATAACAAAGTTAGTATGGATGGAACTATGGTCAGAAAGATGGAGACTTAGTCGCCTTGGAAGGCGAGTGATGACATGTTCAGCATCATTATTTACGGTTCGTTTTCGATGAGAACGCAATTCTCTACTGGACATGTAATATGAACACATTTAAACTATATATATATATATATATATATATATATATATATATATATATAGTAATGAACCTGATCACAGTAAGACAACACTAATAATAACAGACTAAACTTCCGAAAATAGTGCTAACTTAACAGTAATTTAAACCGTCTTGTAACCCGGCGAGCACTATTTCGAGGGTTAAATAATGTGGGGGGGGGGGGAGAAAAAAGAAACAAACAGCGCACAAGAACAATACGTCTAGTACCCGTTAGAAAGAAGAAAAAACCAAGACGAAACCTTAACAGTACGAAAGTACGAAAGTAGAGCAAGAATACAAGAAATCTAGAAGTGAGCCACCTCATTTCTAGATTTCTTGTATATATATATATATATATATATATATATATATATATATATATATATATATTGATTGATTGATTGATTGTTTAATACTTAGTTTTTGGTCCTAATAGGGTTAGACCAGTATATATTTTTATTAAACAGTATTCTATACAATTATGTTGTAGAACTTTTGAATATTTCTCATTTATAAACGAGTTATTTCGCTACCTTGGTTTCCACCATGAGTGGTTTCTTCAGGCGATTTTTAATAACATTAAATGAATATATATATATATATATATATATATATATATATATATATATATATAATTCTTTCATTCAGATATACACGCACAAGTGTGTAATTGAAACTACACTTGCAATAGTTTTTCACAACGTAAATAAACAAAGAATTCAATTTCAATATCAGCTGAAACTGATCATTATATGGCGCAAACTAAGAGTTCGAAGCATTATATATATATATATATGTGTGTGTTTGTGTGTGTGTATTATATATATATGTATGATACATATATATATATATGTATTATATATATATGTATTATATATATATATGTATTATATATATCTGTATTATATACCTATATATGTATTATATATATTTATATATTATATATATATATTTGTATTATTATATATATATAATAATGAGAGAGAGAGAGAGAGAGAGAGAGAGATTTTTAATTTGTTTTCCGAAGAACCTTTAACAAAAGTGAAACGTTAGATTGTTATATGTGCGTTTATATATATATATATATATATATATATATATATATATATATATATATATATATATATATATGAGAAAAATGGCAAACCCGTTAAAACAGACAGCTTTCATAAAATATTAAAAAGATGAAAATAGAGAGCTCAATGTAATATGAAGAATCGAGAGGAAAACTCAACACGAAATTAAACGGTTATAAATCCAGTATTTCTTTCGGTAGTTGTAAGAAATTCCAATCTGCTTTATTCCGGCCGTTGAAAAATAAATAAAAAAATGTTAATTTCACTCAGAATATTTTAAAAACGGTTTTTAAGCGCGGGAAAATAGATTAGGTGATGTGAAAATTATATCATTTTAACCGAAGTGTCATAAATTTAAGAATGCATTAATCAAATCACACAAACGTGCAAAAAAATTATGAAGTGAATATAAACAGACATTCAAAGGAGGATAGATATAGACATATACAAAGCAAGCACACAGACATAAACTTCTACAATGACATAGAAGCACATGATTTTGTTGTATATACATATATTCATCCGCAGACACATCTGTTTCGCTGTTTCACAGCTCATCAGTATGGTTAGATATTCGATTGACTTTTTACCCAGGATTGAAGCCCGACCGAATTGGCATCAGTCGGCGATTCTACTTCTGAGCTATGGGCGCTCAGTAGAAGAAGGCAGACTTTTAGCGTGTATATTATCATTATACACGCCCAATAGCTGAGTGTTCTAATTTATTGCTGAATGAACGATGCGTATATGCCAGAGAAGCTACTGTTTTCAAAGACTACCATTCTTCCAGAGTGCTCAATATATATATTCCATTTTTAAACGAGTTATTCCACTACCCAGGTTTATACCATGAGTGGTATCGTCAGTCGATTTTCAATTATTAAAAATCGCCTGAAGACACCACACATGGTAGAAACCTGAGTAGCGGAATAACTCGTTTAAAAATGGAATATATTCAAAAGTTCTACAATATAATTGTATAGAACACTTTTTAATACTAATGTGTACTGGTCAAAAACTAAGTATTAAACAATCAATCAATCAATCCATATATATATATATATATATATATATATATATATATATATATATATATAGTGTCATACATAGAGTGATCCAGGGTTGTTTTTCCGAGCGCTTTCGAATTATTCTTCTTCATGTGCCGTGTCCCTTCAAGACGTAGGCGATCATGGATTTCCACTTGGCTCTGTCTCTTGTCGCTTTCAGTAATCTTTCTCTTGGTATCTCTTCCAAGCCCCTCACCGTCAACCATTTGCTCAGACTTAACAAGTACGTCTCGTGTTGCTTTCTCCTGTCTCTTCTTCCATTTATTTGACCTGTGAGTATCAAGTTCTCCAGGCCCTCCTTTCTCATTACGTGTGCCAGAAACCTCATTTGTCTCTTCCTGATATTTATTATCAGTTTTCTTCTCGTTTGCATCCTTTCCAACACCTCATCGTCGTTCACGTGCTCTGTCCATGGTATTCTCAGCATCCTTCTGTAAAACCACATTTCTGCTACCTCAAGCTTCTCTACCAGTATTCGGATACACTTCGGATATATTTTTTATGAAATAAACCCTTGATAATGACTGAATATGAATCTTTTTTTTTTCAATTTTAATGAAACAAAATTGTATTATTTACAGTTTTAACTGATTTCATTCATTTTCAATTTTTAAAAAAATCATATTATTACCAAGCAAGGCGACAAAGCCACTAAGATATAATGCGCTACTAAGAGTAAAAAAAAACCAGAAAAAAAAGCTACCGAATAGAAAGAACTATAAAAGAACAGGTTCAAGGAAGATGATGATTGACATTGCATTTAAAATGTAAAATAGCGTAGTTACCATGGTAAAGATGTTCAAAAGTGAGAAGTGCAAAAAAAGAAACTGGTATCATAGAACTTGCGGTTAAATCTATCAATTTCAAAAGTTTGAAAAAAAAACAACATGTAGACAAATCCTATATAATTTGAGTTCCTAAACAATGAAAACTTCGTAAAAATGACAACAAAGATGAGGACAGTAGTCCGAATGATGCAAATAGTGTAAATACTACCTCGTCTCAGAACTATAGACATATATATATATATATATATATATATATATAAGTATTTAAGTAGATATTACAAATTGTAGGTTGCTTATAACCAAGTTTCGTTAAATTTCGTTAATTTCCGTAACATGTGTATATATATATATATATATATATATATATATATATATATATGAAATATTTAATTTTCAAAACATTTAATTAATGATTTGAAATTGGAACTTTTTTGTCGGATTGAGAGAATCTTTTAGTACGCCCCACCCACACACACACGCACCCCCCCCCCCACATATATATATATATTGAATAATTCTAACGACATCCAAAATTTTTCTGAACGCAATTGAAAGTTTTGAGCTAAATCAGAATAGCCATGTTTTATTTTAAATAATAATAATAATAATAATAATAATAATAATAATAATAATAATAAACCTATAATCAGAAAAAGTTGTTAGAATCATTTCGTTTGAAACTTACCCAAGAGCAATGAAGCCATTTCTTTTGTTGTAAATCTTTTTACCTAATTTCATTCAGTTATCCTTGGTCATTGGTAGCATATTTCGTTTGCTAATTGACTCAGCTATCGTCATTTTTCACGTTCTTTCCCCCAACCTTATTTTTTTGGGGGGGTTCACGCCCTTTTCATAAAGTTTCCCTTTCTTTGAGATAAACTACCTAGTTCAGTATTTTCGTTCTTGTATCTGTTTGTTTTCTTAACGTATCTTTGTTCGATTTGTAACAAGGTCCGTCTGACTTTGAGATAATGAGTTTAAAAACGTTTCCTCTTATTTTCTGCTTTAAATAAATTCCCTTCTGGCAAATAATGACGATGACGATGATTATAGAATAATAATAATAATCAGCAGCAGCAGCAGCAGCATCCGAATTTGCCAATTTGCCCAAGAATAGAAAGGTGTACAATAAGAGAATCCAGAAACATGAAAATGAGGAAAGAAAAATGAAAAACAGAACGGACGTTTCAGAAGACAGAATGAAGGAATTGCAGATAAAACGCCATAGTTGTGACTCGGAAATATATTTAGAAAAACTGAACTTCTATTAATAATGACCCAGAGCAACAAAGATAATTAATTTGAAGGAAAATAGCAAATATAGAGTATCCACAACCAGGGATGGTGAGAGTCGAGTTTGCAATAAGCGAGTTTTCTGAATATTTACCTTTGCTTATGATAATGAGCTTATCAAAGATTTGATAGTTCACGACGGTATTGTGAACGTTATGGACAGCAGGCGTCATTTTGACCTTGACGAACTGATACCTCCTTACTACTGAGACAAGAGTAAAAGTTTGTGGCGTCAGTATAGATGCCAAGCTGAGAGCTGATGGCATCGGAAAGGTCGTTAATCAAAATTGAAAGCAGATTTGGAGCTAGGATTGAACCATCGGAACGCACTCGTTAGTACGAAACGATCTAGATGAATGGCATTTTTTGCTTCTTAGTATTCTGGGGGCGTACGGATATATCATGTTGAATACACCGGTTCCCGTCCGATCACCGAAGTTAAACAACATCGAGCCTGGTCAGTACTTAAATGGGTGACCATTTAGGAATACCAGGTGCTGTAAACGTAAGGACCAAGAATAGTCCACCGGTCCTCCAGGTTTGGGGGTTGGGTGCAGGGCTAACAACCCTGCAACGTAAAAAAACAGTTTGTTACAGAAACAGCAACAAAACGTTGCTGCCCTATGCACCATTGGGTGTGATAGATAAATGATGAGTATTCTGGGGATCCTTTGAAACTGTTATCTAATGTTATTGAAATTTTATTTCAGATTAGACAGCCCCTTTGAGATGGAACGATAAGTAGACAAGAATGTGTACAGCGATAAAATGAATTAAAACACACAAAAGGTCAATGCTAAGCTTTAACTTGAACAAATGAAGAGCCTCAAAAAGGCAGTTTAACTGAAAAGACCTAACCGGGGATACAATGTGATTATTCAACATGACAATGTTCCTCGCACGTCGCAATTAAAAACCCGGTCGAGACACATTCTCAGTGCTTTCAGGCTAAACAAACTTTTTCAGCCGTTTTCTAACATTTTCCGGTGTGGGTCGTTCAACAGAGTGGTCTCAACCACGTTGAGGCATTGAATCGCTGGCGGTTTGTTAGCAGGAGATCATAAACAATGAAGAGGAATGCATTGTGGAACGATTCATCAGAAATCTTAATAAATAATAAGTATTAAAAAATATAAAAAACGAACAAATTTATGTTTAAATCTAACACATCACTCAATAAATCCCGGGCCTAACTAAAAAAACTTTCAGGTAAAATTCGACTTTATTCATATAATATTCTTCTTCTAGGGTGATACGTTGATTTCAACGCTTCTTTAACAATTCGATGCTTTTTTGTAGAATGATTTGTCTTTGACCACAAAATACGCCTCATTTCCCGATATTACTTCTTCATTGGAGGCGAATCGCTTTCCCTGGAGCATTCTTTGCAGGTCTGCAAACAGCCAGTAGTCGCTTGGATCCAGATCTGGAGAATATGGTGGATGCGGAAGCAATTTGAAGTGGAATTTATGTAGTTTTGCTATCGTTGCGATTGATTTGTGACATGGTGCGTTGTCTGGTTCAAAGATCACTTTTTTATTTTTCATTTGTGCCCGTTTTTTGACGATTTCTTTGTTCAAACGCACCAATAATGTTATATAATACTTTCTCTTGATGGTTCTTCCTTTCTCAAGGTAATCAATAAGCAAAATATCTTGCTTATTCCAAAAATATCTTGCTTATTCCAAAATACGGAAGTTAAAACCTTGCCTGCTGATGTTTGCATCTTTGGTCGCTTTGGACGGCTTTCACCTGCTGCTGTCCACTCAGCTGACTGCGGATTTGACTCTTGAGTCAAGATCTATGTTTCATCCATTGTCACATATTTACGTAAAACTTCTTCTTGTTGCGTTGAAGCAGTTGCAAACAACGCTTTGAATTGTCGATGCGCTGTTGTTTTTGATAGACTGTGAGCAAACACGGCACCCACTTCGAACACAACTTTCATATTGACAAATGTTCATGCAAAATGTTGAATACAATGCCTTCTGATATGTTCAGCTCCTCTGATATCTCATGTAACTTCAGTTTACGATCGGCCAAACGAATTTGTGGGGTATTTTTTGTTTTTTGTTTTCCTGAACAATTGCCGATTTTGGGCAACTTGAGCATTCAGCATCATTTGTGTCTGTACAACCGCGTTTAAAGTCAGCATACCACCTCTTAACCGTTGTTTCCGTCGGAGCAGAGCCCGAATAACACTTATCAAGCCACTGCTATGCTTGAGCAGTATTTTTCCCATCAGAAAGACATGCTTTATCGACACAAAAAATTCAGATTTTTCCATTGTTTTGAAAATTTGCAACAGTAGCTTCACTTAAATAACTGTAATTTGTAAACTTATAATCTGATTGGGCCCAAATTTTGTCATGTGCCATTTGAAATTTAGTACTTTATAAAAATTATATGGTTTTTATTTTATTCGTGACGACATCTATATGCCAGGTCCGAGACTTATTGAGGGATCTGTTAATATTTTGATAGTTGACTTATATTCAAGGGGTAAGAAATAGTTAATGCATGATCATTCTCTTACAGTGCCGATTAAAGATGGCTTCAAAATGAAGAGCTGTAAAAGAAGTAGCATAGAGATGTTCTCTATTAATTAAAAGCGGAGAAAAAATTGAACGACAATGGTGTTTTGAATAACTAGGGATTTGAGAGCAAAGCCATTTATTCTTTCTTTCTAAATCTAGCTTCTCCTGGTTACTATATGATTACAAGATAGACAATGGATGTTTTGAAGAATTACAGATTTAAGTAAGAATTCTATTCGCTATCCTCAACAAATCTTGTTCTACATGACTATTTCTTGATCTCAAAAAAGAATATCGATATTTTACAGAATTGGCTATTTTAATGCGAGTTTCATTTGCTCTCCTCCTTAAATCTTACTCTCCCTTGTTATTTCCTGATTCAAAGAAAGACAATAGATCTTTCAAATTTAGGTATATGAATGTGAAGCCTATTCATTCTTTTCATTAAATATTGCTCTTTCTAACTATCTCCTGATTCTAAGGAAGACACTCAATGTTTTTTTTTAGAATTAGGAATCCAAATCTTACGCTTCCTGACTATTTCCTGATTTCAAGAATTACAATGGATATTTTGAAGAATTAAAAAGATTTAAGTGCAAAGTCCATTCGCTCTCTTCACTAAATCTTGCTCTAAATCTTTCTAACAAAATTTTTCTATTTCCAAATAACGTTTCAGTGTGACTCATTGTTTATAAAAGAAATACTAAAATATCAGATCTTTTTAGAAACATTTAAAGAACCTTGAGAAATATCCCAATTGTGTACGTCTACAAGGTGAATACGAGGAACCGCATGTTTCATGGCTTTTGGACATTTTCCTAAGTAAGACTAAGAACTTTTCAGTTTGTGTAGCAAGTGAGTTATAACATTGCAGATTTGTATTTGTTAAGTGAATTCAAAATATGGATGTTTTACGTGTATTGACAAATTACACAAACATATTGCCTTGTAAACAACATCCTTCATTGAATTGTTCCGATTGAATGCTGAGCAAGAAATACATTCAAATTATACAGACTTTTATCAACTCTAATGCTTGTACTCTGACAATGCACCACATTGAGGTATAATAACACTAAAAATAAAACTTGAATCTTTAAAATTGTTTCGTGTGCGAAGTCGTCATTTGCAGCATTAAATCTATACCAGAGTACGCCATCTTGGTATTAGTGTTGCTAACAAAATCAGTCGATAATATTTTTTTCTATTTTACAGCATTCTATATTTGATTCTTAATGAATTTGTGTTTTATTTTATTTATTACTTGCCTTTTCTGGTTTTATTTTCTTATAGGGAAAAGTCTATAGTTTATTTTTAATTCGTTTTTTTTTTTTTTTTTGGTATATGTTTCATGTGCCTCAATATATTTTTTTAGCAAAAAAGAGAATTGGCACTGAAAAGTGAAAGGGGAAAAGGCAGTTGTAATAGTCTTGGTCATAATCAAACTTGGAGTTACAGAGAAACGTCATATTAGAAGTAATATCATTAACCGAAGAAGCAATTGTAACAGACATAGAAAAGATTATCTAATAAAAATAACACTGTCATAGTGTGAATAATTAAACAAATGAGACGTATAAAAAATATAATTCAAAAACTGATTATGAAGATGATGGTTATAATTCATGATAATGATGGTTTAGGATAACAGAGCCCGATTGGTAGATCACAGAAGTGAGTATTTAGTCTCGGGCCAAAAAATGGATGTTCGGGGCCAGCTAAAGCACAAAATGATTGCGGTTGTCATCTCGTAGAAAACCCGAATTAATAAGATTGACCCATTTTCAGACGATACCTTAATATGATAAACTGAATAAATATTAAGATAGCAAAATAAATAATAAGTTAAATGCTTGTCTACAAATATATGTATTAGTCTACATTTTCCCTAAGCATATTTTTTGAAACATGGACAATGACTGTTCGCATCACTTTCCCGATGGGTTTATCATATTCACGAATAAATTGACATCACAGATGAATAGGTAGCTAATACCATCATTGCAAAGATTCAGTTATTTTTTCATTGATGTTTTTACTCTTTCTATCACATATTTATATCTCTTCTTTAAGGTTTGTCGCCTTCGAATAATTATTGTTAGGAATCAAAATTTCATCTATATATATATGGGCAGGAGCTGTCTACTATTTCGCTCATGATAGTCCAAAAGCGTCTACGAACCCTTGTGGGTAACGAACTATTCTCCACTCTCTCTCTCTCTCTCTCTCTCTCTCTCTCTCTCTCAAGCGAGATGCGACCATCCTTTCACTGTCCTATTGCTACGTTCAAGGAAAGTGCTAGGACGAAGTACATTACTCGGTTCCGCCAGTTCTAACACTCACGGCAAGATTACACTATATATATATATATAGTGTAATCTATATGAATGAAAGCATGAAGAAAAATAACAACAGCAGAGACATAAACACCCTTGAAAACGGCTATAGAAGTAACCAAAAACGGCAAAATGTTAGAATGCTGAAATCTTTTCTTATTAGCTCTATTTAAAAGAAGATGTTTAAAAGAATGATTGCTATCCAAACATTCATTAACACACACACACACGCGCGCACACACACACACACACACACACACACACACACACACACACACACACACACACACATATATATATATATATATATATATAAATTAAAAAAGGTTGAATGTTGAATGACCATTTCGATATGAAGATCCCCACGGGGGATAACACATCACCTCCCTCCCTTCCTTTATCTCTCTTATCTCCCACCTTTTTTCCGTGTTGCTTAACCTTACATCAATTTCAACACGGCCGTCTGTTAATTTTTAGTTACAATTCTCTTTCCTTCTTTAGCGAACCCAGACGATGTCTATTGTTTCTTTTCTTGTTTATTTGATTTTATTTTGTTTTATCTTTTTCTTTTTTCTTTTTTTCTTTTTCGTTTTTATTTTCTTTTTTTAATTTCTTTGCAAATCTATTTAAAAAGGAAAATTAGACTGATTTTTCTCCAGTTTCTGAAAGGTTTTTTCTGTTGCTGAGGTGATGTGTTATCCCCCGTGGGGATCTTCATATCGAAATGGTCATTACAAAATTAATAGACAAAACTTGTCTATATTATTCAATGAAACCTGCATTAATATATATATATATATATATATATTGATTGATTGATTGTTTAATTACTTAGTTTCTGATCATAATAAGGTTAGACCAGTGCACATTTTTATTAAAAAGTGTTCAATACAATTATATTGTAGAACTTTTGAACATTTTCCATTTCTAAACGAGTTATTACGCGACCTAGTTTTCTACCATGAGTGGTGGCTTCAGGCTATTTGCAATAACAGTCAATAAGTTATTGCAAATCGCCTGAAGACACCACTCATGGTAGAAACCTAGGTCACGTAATAACTAGTTTACAAAAAGAATATATATATATATATATATATATATATATATATTAATACAGGTTTCATTGAATAATATAGACAAGTTCTGTCTATTTATTTTGTGTAAGATCCGTTCGTATGATCTGATTAGCTTGATAGTGTTGTCATGGAAAGACGACAAGAAATCGCAATAATTGTTGATTTTTTTATCTTTCGGCTTACATAAGCCATTATTAAAGGATAAACATTTAATGTTCAGTGAACATAGAACATTTCAATTATTATTAACAGAATGGAGTTATACAGAGAAAATTAGACAGATCCATTTTTTGTGTCGCACATGGCTGTAGGCCGAGACTCCGCCCCCACCGTTAGCGATTTGCAAAAAAACAATGTAGTGTATAAATTCAAATGCCTCTTTCGAGAATGTATCTCTAACAAACTAAATAATACCTACATTGGACATACTACTAACTCGCTTTCGCGGAGACTTACATTGCACTTAAATGAAAATTCTAACATATTCCGACATTTAAAACACTACGGCTATCAACACACACTTCTTAGGAAAACACGCATATACTTAGACAAGAAAATAATAAACGAAAACTTAAAATTCTAGAAGCTATCTGTATCAAACAGTTTAAACCTAACATAACTAAAATAAATTTCGACACCTCTACTAACATACTTCAATGCCTATAATCGACGGGAGAGGTCATAGTTATTATACTTACCCCCTACACCATAGTAGCAGCAGTTCCCAGACCAATCCCTCATGTCACTATACACTCAATTGCCCAAAAACCCACTACCACCATTCCTTCTCGGCCTACAGCCATGTGCGACACAAAAAATGGACCTGTCTAATTTTCTTTGTATAACTCCACTCTGTTAATAATAATTTAAATGTTCTATGTTCGTTTTATTACGAAAATGTATGTCATTCGTAAATTTATCGTAAGTAATCAGGCCGTTAGAAATAAATATATAATACTGTTTTATTATAAACAGAATATCTACTTAAATATGAGTACCGATCAAAAATAATGTTCAAACAAATCATTTCAAATTGTCGTTTGTTTAAAACCAATTTCGTTAATCTTCGTTGATTTCCGTAACATGATGATTGTCGTAAATACTCAGGCCGGTAGAAATAAATATATAATACTGTTTTATTATAAACAGAATATCTACTTAAATACGAGTACCGATCAAAAATAATGTTCAAACAAATCATTTCATATATATATATATATATATATATATATATATATATATATATATGTGTGTGTGTGTGTGTGTGTGTGTGTGTGTGTGTGTGTTTAAGAGCAAGAAAGAGGAGGATATTGAGCAAGAATGAAAGAGAAAGGGTAAAGGATCGAATAGGACATTTTTAAAAATAGAAAATTACAATCAGCGAAAGTCCTAGACATGCGAAAACAATCCTGTATCTAAAATCTGTTCGTCAGGCCACCAATGTATACATAAATGCTTTTTCAATTCATCATAGAAATGAAAAAAAAAATCCGTCATTCAAACAAGTTTTCGTTCGCTCACACACATGAACCCATCTTGAAAATTCAGAGAAATGTATTTAGACAAAATCTTTCTTAGTTTGCCATCTTTGCTTAATCTTGTTGTCTTATTTTAAAATAATAATAATAACAGCTGAAGTGTTAATGGCAATCACAAAAAAGTGTAAGAAGCACAGGTAAAAAATGAAAGAAGGAAACATTCTGATTAAACTTTTACTCTCTAGGCAACGCCGTATCACGCCTAAACATCTAATTCGAGCAGAACTACCGACTTTCGATGTAGTTTCAACTAAGATCGTGACAATTTTTCTCCAGTTCAACGCGTTTGTATAATAAACTGGTTATTTTAAGACGCTCTTTTTTCAACTTGCATAAAACGTGTTTCTATTTTGTTCATTATTTAATGCGGTTTTTACTTGCTTTGATTTTAATTTAGTTTTTCACATATCTTTTTATTTTCCCATTTTTATTTCGGATTTTTTGTGAGAGTAGAGGAATGCTAAAAAGACTGTATTGTTTATTTTATTTTGTCATACCTTATCTCTGTTGGTATGTGGTCTGAAATAAGGTCTGTCACAATGATTAACACGCTTTCTAGTTCCATCAGCCAAGTTAAGCAACTTTCTCACTGGTCAGTTCCAAATATGAATTGCCAACAGTATTATATTCTATAGTGAATATTGATTATTTCGTAAACTGTGCATTTTGAGCAAATATACTCGCAAAGAAACTGACTTTGCTTTGCAATCAACTGCTTTTTTATGATTTATCAACCTATTGTGGGTCATTTGAAGCTGAAATATATTTTCTATTGTAAGAATAATTCGTATTTTTTGCATTAATAATTCTTTTAAACAATGATTTTTTTCAAACACAAATTTTACTATTTAATCCTTAACTAAGGGGAGAATGATTTATGCCTTTCTCGGGTAAGTGTAAGTTTTGATAGAAAATATCAGTTAATGTTTCTTTAAAATGCTGCCATTTATCTAAAAAGAGGAATGTATGATAAACGGCTTGTATAAACGGGTAGAAGAGCAGGGTTGATAAAAAAGTCAAGAATTTGGAATTTGTGGTGAGCCATGATCATCAACTTCCTTAATAGATTTAATCCGTAAACGTTGAAGAACTATGATCATTAAAACTAAATCTGTTTTCATTGATGACTAAGTTTTCTTCCGTACTGTCTTGATGGTGAATGCAAAAAAAAAAAAAAAAAGAACAAAACAAAGTGTTTCATCATATTTGAGGCTACGACACGGAAAAAGATGTTGTGTATTAAACCTGAATTCAATTTAATTAAACCTAACCGAGTCGGCAAATTTTTATTGGAATATTAAAAATGCCTTCGAAAAGCTAAGCAAGGTACAGTGTGCCTTACATTAAATACGGGAAATTTTATATTTACTGTATAAAAAATAATTACTTTTTTAGTTTCAAAATCACATCTAACATTTGTGTTTTTGCTCTCTTTTAAGCTACTAAATTTCTGTCTTTTGTTTTTGTTTCAAATAACTGCAATAAAATTTCTAAAAATTAAATAAACTGCTTTTCTTTGTGGCATCCTTTAGTAAGGCACCGTAAATATGTTCACAATATAAATAATTTCATATGCAGTGAATTCTGGACAATTTCCTCAGTCAGTTAAGTGCCATGCGTGATACACGCTTGGGCGATTATGTCTCAAAAGAGACATGACTGACTGGGCAGAAGATTATCCCGCAGTAGGTTGCCATTGCTTTCTGCGCTAGACTGGTTGCCGACCAAGGCTAGAGAACCCAATCTGTCCTGCTATTTAACCCATAACTGGAGGGAAGAGAAGGATTAATACCTCTCCCAAGGCTATTTGTGCGCAAGTGAATACAATGGATTCAACTGGAATTCGGACTCGGCTCCCCGGTTTCTCGTTCCGAGCCGATATCTACTGTACCACAACGCACATCCACAATTTCCTCACAGATGCAGAAAATTCTTGAGGCAATAGAGATTTGACTGTACAGAAGGATACTGAGACTGACATAGAAGGCGCATGTGAGCAAAGAGAAAGTTTTAAGAAAAATGGTAATTTGCGGCTCCATAGATTCCAGCCAAATTTAATCTGCAAAAATTTAAATGCAGTCAATCCCTCCTGTTCTCCTGATTACTCTTTTCTCATTCAGCTCATGAATGTTTTGTTTCTAACATTTACACTCCAAGTAAAGCCTTGTGTTTTGCTGGCTTTACCGCTTTGCGCGGAGTGATTTAGATAAAACGAAACAGAAAAAGTCGGACATTTATACTTACAATAAGAAAGAAACTGTCGAAATTTCTGGTACATGTAACGATGAAAGAGGGCTTGGAGAATTTGGCATATTGAAGGCAAGATGGGCAAAAGGAAACAACAATCTGTCAAAGGAGCTTGTGTAAATGGAATGCAGAACAAGGATGAAGAGTGGAAGTAAAAGATAAAAATTGCTTAGAGAGACAAAGACAGGACCCACACCCTGAAGCGACACGGCACATTTATGTTTTTTATGCTTTTGGTTTTTCTAGGTACATACTTTTTCTTAGCATTTCTACCAATAATGCCTAAAATCTAGCAAAAATTAATACTGTAATATTCATTGGGGACAATATTAATATTTGTACATTTATGCTAAAAGTATATTTTTCTCACATTTCATAATATATGTATATTGAACAGGACATGAAGACAACGCAATTCATTCTGTGGACTTAGACGAACACGTTTTGTGTCGAACTGTAATATTTATTTAACTGTAATATTTATACATTTATTTCTTTGCGCTGAAATAGTTTCCACTTTTCTTTCAATATCGGACATCGATAAAACCGTGACGTAAACCCATGAGAAATTATGAATGGAAAATTTCATAAGTTTATTGTTTTGTATTGAGATCTTGTTCTGTCATTACTGACATCGGATATTGCAGGTGAGAATATTGAAAACTTGAGACAACCGAAATCTGGTTCTACAGAAGGATCCTGAGAATATAATTAATGGAATATGTGAGTGTTGTGGATCCGGAATAGGTCCGGAAGAGAACTCGAACTCGAGTATTAGTGAAACATATATTTAACGAAAGAACAATTACAAAGAGTGCTGCACGTCAGTCGGACTACCAAGTATTAGCCTGGAGTGACTCAACTCAACTCAACCCCGAGAGGCATATTTTTCCTGTATTCATAATAATAATAAAGGTTCATTATAGTCCAAAACTGGTAGGTCTCATATCAATGAAGATATTTTAGGGAAAATTGAAACAAAACGATCATTAGACACTTAGAATTAAAAAAAAAGACATTTGATATTTTCGGGATATATAATAAGGAAAGACAGCTCGGAAAATCTGATACTCACATTTCATACTGCGTGCAAGAAAAGCAAAGGCAAAAAGAAAATAGATTAACATAAAGCTAGTGTAAATAGATGACAGAATATGTACTGAGTGGATGGTGAATAGACAAACATCACTTGAAGCGAGGAAGGGTCGGAAATTGTACAGAGACAAGATAACCTATGTCCTGAAAGGAAAAGGCGTATAGAAGAAGAAGGAGGAGCAAGAGGAGGAGGAGGAAAAAAGACGAAGAAGAATGGCTGACGTAGAAATTATTGATTTTACTATTTTAAGTAGGTTAATGAAAGCAACACTTTTCATATCATCATCAAGTGATGAGGGTAAAGGCAGAGAGATGAAATCAGATCCACTGATAAATTTCGATGGCAACAAGAACGATAAGGAAAATAAACCATTTTCATTATACACAAACATACGCACACGTAAGCATACAAACACACATCCATATATAACACATTCAATAAATCCCTGGCCTGACATATAGATGGCGTCTCTAATAAAAAATCCACATAATTTTTATGAATTATTAACCTTCAAATGACACGTGATAAAATTTGGTCCCAATCGTATTATTAGTTTACAAACTACCGTTATTTAGGTGAAGTTACACTTGCAAATTTTTTAAAACTATGGAAACAATCTGAATTTCATGTGTTAGGGTTAACTCTAACCCTGATTTCTGATGAGAAAAATATTGTTCAAGCAAAGCAATGGCTTGATAAGTATTATTCAGACTCTGCTTCATCGGAAACAACGGTTAAGAGGTGGTATGCTGGCTTTAAACGCAGTCGTACAGTTTCAAATGATACTGAACGCTCAGGCCGATCAGAATCGGCAATTGACAGGGAAAATACCAAAAAATCCACAAACTTGTTTTGGCCGATCATAAATTGAAGTTGCGTAAGATAGAAGAGGAGTTGAACATATCAGAAGGCAGTGTATTCACCATTTTGCATGAATATTTGTCAATGAGAAAACTGTGTACAAAGTGGGTGCTGGGTTTGCTCACAGTCTATCAAAAAACAATAACGCGCCAACGATTCAGAGCGTTGTTTGCAACTGTTTCAACGAAACGAGAAGTTTGTGCGTAAATATGTGACAATGGATGAAACATGGATCCACCACTTTACTTCGGAATCAAATCGGCAGTCATCTGAGTGGACAGAAGAAAGTGAAAGGCGTCTAAAGCGACCAAAGATGCAAACATCAGCAGGCAAATTTTTTATTTCCGTATTTTGGGCTGCGCAAGGTATTTTGTTCATCGATTACCTTGAGAAAGGAAGAACCATCAATAGCAAGTATTATATATCATTATTGGTGCGTTTGAAGGAAGAAATCGCTAAAAACGGCCGCAAATGTAGAAGAAAATGTAATCTTTCACCAAGACAATGTACCGTGTCACAATTCAATCGCAACGATCGGGAATTCATGAATTGCAAAAAAGTCATCGAATTGTTAGAGAAGAGATGGAATCAGTGTATCACCCTAGAAGGAGACTATGTTTATGAATAAAGTTGAATTTTGCCTAAAAAGTTGTTGTTTCATTAGTTAAGCTCCGGATTTATTGACTGATGTATGTGTGTGTGTTTCCAGTTATAATAGATCAATGAAAGAAACAACAATAATTATAATATTGATAATAAAGTTAATAATAATAATTATATATTAATGAAGATTTTGACCAAATGGAAATATGATGAGAAAGATGTTGAAAATCGGAATTTTCGAACACGACTCTGGCCTTTCAACGAAGCAAGAAATAAAAAGAAAATTGGGAATGTTTTATGGGGGAATTTTTAAAAAGATTTTCGCATGGATTATATAACTGAAGAGATGTAGTAATTTTTGGGCAACTTGTTTGTCAGGATCAGGGTTTAAGAGAGTTTGCGTCAAGTATTTTTGTTGAAACTATTCATTAAATTCCTTTTTAATCATCGAATGTGTGAATTTGAAGGAAAGACACGAAGTAACAGAAATGTGGTTCTACAGAAGGATGCTGAGGATACCATGGACGGAACATGTGAGCAACGACAAAGTTTTGGAGAGAATGGAAACAAAAAGGCAACTAAAGTTTTCTGGGACAGGCAATGAAAAAAGAGGGCTTGGAGAATCTAATACTCAGAGGGTGGATAGTGAGAAAGAGACAACACGTGACATACTCGATGAGCTTAAGCAAATCGGTGGCAGAACAGAGTTTGGGGAAAATACCGAGACAAAAGGTACTAAGATCTACAAGAGGCAGGAGGATGTCGAGGGCCATGATCGCAACACCCTTGTGCAAATAAATTGAAACAAAACGAATACTGTCTTCCTAGGATCTTTCACACTTTCCCTGATCACGTATACGTCATCTTTTGGCGTTATTTTTCTCTTCTGACCACATTTTTCGTTACGATTTGGCCTGAGATAGATAGATAGACCCTTGTGCAAATTAATTGAAACAAAACGAATAATGTCTTCCTAGGATCTTTCACACTTTCACTGATCACGTATACGTCGTCTCTTGGCGTTATTTTTCTCTTCCAACCGCATTTTTCGTTACGATTTGGTCTGAGATAGATAGATAGACCCTTGTGCAAATTATTTGAAACAAAAAGAATAATGTCTTCCTAGGATCTTTCACACTTTCACTGATCTCGTATACGTTGTCTCTTAGCACTGTTTTACTTTCCTATCGGTGGAGAATGTATGACAGAAGGAGTGGTATATCAAGCTATGATATACCCATAAGAAAATATAAATTTGAAGAAATACTACACTGGTATTTCAGCGGGTGCTCGGAAGTAATGTTTATATAATCATACACACTCGTTTTCCAACCCTGAATTAAGAAACCAGACATCTCTATCCAAATATCTCTGGTCATTGTAAGACAAGAACTTAACCCCTATGATTAAATGAAATATCGTTAAAAAATCTAACACACCCACCATCCTCAAAGTTTGCTGTTACTTATGCTTTGATGAAAAATCACTATTATCAAACACAAAAATCAACTGAACCTGCTGAATCTGAGGAGGGAACTAGTTTTTAAATGTCGACATAGTAGCCGCTTTAAATTACTTTAAACTTTTAGCCCCTCACACATCACACTATCTTACAGAATATCTATTATTATTTGTAACCTATTGTTATATGTGTCGATGACTTTTTATATATACGGGTTTACATATGTCTATGGTATTGCTTACATTATTGTTTTTGCGGGTGTATATGTGCATATATGTGTATTCGTATATATATATGTGTGTGTGTACATATATGTGTGTACATACATATGCATGTGTGTGTATGTGTGTGTACGCATTTACGTGTGTGTGTGTGTGTGCGAGTTGTATGTGTAGATATGTTTTTTTACATTATTAACGTTATATTGTATTATAATTGTATTGTTAATCGTATAATTAGTATAATTTTCTTTATATAGTGGTCTGGTGGTAATTGTGATTAAAGCGGATTGATTAACTATTATATCTTAATTTTTGTAATTTTCTTAGTTTTTTAGATTCTAATTTCTTATCCTTTCACTATTAATATGTTAAATTTATTTTTAAACTAAATAATTAAGTTTAAACAACTAAATTTGAATAGAATAATTAGATTTACTTTTAAATTATTTTTTTAAATTTATATTGTATTATATTTGTTTTGTTGCCTGTATAATTAGTATAATTTTGATTATATACTGGTGTGATGGTATTTGCTAGTACAACAGATTGATTAACTATTATCTCTTAAATAGTTTTAATTTTCTTAATTTTTTTCTTATCCTCTCACCGTTAATTTATAATTTTTTTTATTTTCGATCATCTTTTCTTTCAAATTTAAATTTATTCCTCTCTTCTTTCTTCTTCTTTCCCTTTTCGTTTATGCTTTAAGATACTTACTCTTTCTCTTCAACGCTATCTCTCTCTCTCTCTCTCTCTCTCTCACCTAACCCCCTTTTTTACTTTCCAAATCTACGTGTCAGCAGTCTAACTGACTTGCATAATGTATCTTTTTAGTTGACATTCGTTCTTACGCGTGCTCTTTGATTTATTTGTTGCGTATATATATATGATTATGTATGAATGTGCGTGTGTATTCGCCGAACTGATGTAATGATGTATTTTTCTTAAATTTTCTCTTTTAAGGGAGCGATCTTTATTTTTATTCCGGTCTTTTTTGGGTCTTTGTTTGTGAACTTCATTCGTGTAAAATCTTCTGTACAATAAAGACGGAAGCTGATGATGGTTCGCCTGAAATAGGCCGTGTCTGCCTGAATTTTTTCTCATATTTGCCCTATATGTATTTATATGCATATATATTTAGAGCTCTCTTAGAGAGATACGCCTTTAGATTCTTCTATATCTACACCGCATACTTATATATATATATATATATATATATATATATATATATATATGCGTGTGTGTGTGTGTGTGTGTGTGTGTGTGTGTGTGTGTGTGTGTGTGTGTGTGTCTCAACAATAACATTTAAACTTTAAGTTGAAATTTAAGGCACTATTAATTTCCTTTGGAGGCTCATCGAAGACGTTTTGTTTTCAGTAAATATATATTAGCTCTTCTTGCGTAGAAAATTCAGCCTTCCTTATTTTAGAATACTTCTACATACAACTGACTAAAAATTTCTCAAACACTCTGTCCATATCTAAAATGAATACTTTGAACCTCCCAACTGCTTATGATTTTTCATGACCCTTGAGAAATTTACAATCCGTGAAACAAAATAACCGAACAAAATTTGTATATGTGACTTGCGCATAAAATGCACAATCCAACCCATTTCAACCTGTAAATAATTGTGCACATCTGATCAGAATGAGAAACTGTGGGTCGAACTTCGAGCTGCAAACATATCTTGCTAATCCATTTTACTTCTTTTGGTGCAACATCGAAACTACGAATGTTCATTTAAAACACAAACTATCGAATGTGTCAAAATCGTGAACAAAGTAAGGTTTCGCGCGTTATTAACGGCAGGCGTTTCCTTAATAGCTTACAGGAGGAACCTGGTCGTCCTGTTGTGTCTTTTGGCTATACCTCTTCTTTTATTTTCATTGATATTCTACAGGAGAAACACAGGAACTTATCAAGTTACTATTTGCCAAGAATGCGGAGAAGGTGTAATGGTTTGCGATTTCAAACGAGAAAGCGGTGAGCATTGTTTAAATTTCAGCGGAATTCGTAGTATTCACTTTCGCACAAATACTCTTTAGAATTATGAATCCATCTCTTCTCCGACACCTATAGCTACAGGAGGAATGTAAGGGCAAAATGAGCTGCTGATGATCACAATGATGCTATAATCTCGACTGCGGCCGATCTACAATTACCTCGATTTATTAATATTATTATTAGTGGCTAACAGAATTGAAGAAACATATCTAATTTGTTATCTATTAGGACGTTAAAAATAAACCGTTCGTTTGAGGCTATAGAAAATTCGCGCTCAAATTATGGAGAGATAAGATTCTGGTAGAGGTTTCAAGCTAACGATTTATCGACCAAGGAAATCCAATTTTGAATTGAACGTGAATATCAGATTTACAGCTCTATGAAATCCGCGTGGGAACAGACAATGAAAAACAGGAACTACCTAGGGAGAAAGATTAAAATTACATTCCTGCAAAGAACAAAATAAGAATTGCCAAAACAAAATTATACCAGGAAAGCAAGATGCGAAAACATCCAACCTAACCATCAGGATAAGAGAACAATTCGATATAGTGCATAAATCGATGATATGGAAAGAAAGAAAAACCTTGCACCACAGAAGGATAAAGACTAGAAGAATATAGCAGAACCACTAAGGAAGGACATTAACGGACTGTTGCAAAGTCTTGACATTGAAATATAACGATGAAATACAAAATGACAACCAAAACCTTCAAGAGGAACAGCAAAAAAGCCTGTGATATTAGATTAGAAAGGCAGATCATCAAATTAAAGGGTCACAAGACTCCGTAAAACATTCTTACCAATAATGGACACAAACGTTGGCATATAAACATGAAACAAACGATAGGATATATAAAAAGTAAGACCAAAGGAAATACCCACAGCAATTAAAGAAATATGTTCAAAGAGATTTACTAGAAAAGCAAAACTAAAAAGGTACAAATAATTACCCAAAGCATGCAGAATGGCGCTTCCCAAAATGACAAGATAGAATTTTATTAAATCACTAATGGAGAAAAAAGACAAGCCAGAGAACCAAGCAAATAATTTCTGGAATGAAATATGGGGTTGCCAAAAGAAATACAATGAATCAAGAAAATGCTTTACGGTAAGGAAGAAAGACCCTCGGTAAATAAAAGTTGGCGCTTAGAAATCTAAAATGATTTTGAAAATCGGGAAATGTAAAGTCTAAAAAAATAGTTTGGAGATGTTCGGTTTAAATGTCATAATTCAAATCTTGGTGCACGTGAAGTAGATCTATGGGCTTTTGAAAATGGAAGAGTGCAAAAATATAACAGCATCTAAAATGACACTGAAAAATAGAAACCAGACGAATTGTGTATCTACTTTCGGTCAGGAAAATCCTGACTCACTCAGGAAGAGGGAAGAAAACAAAATTTTATGAAACAATACCAACATTTGTTCTTTAAAATAAAATCTATCATTCTTGACGACCTTGTGCCAGTCATCATCCAGCATCGGAAGCTGGCCCTTCATCAAAAGTTTTGTAATCGCTTGTCGCGAAGAAAGTGTGCCATTCAGCAGAATAGGCCATAGTCACTCAGAACAGCATTGGGACTGAAGGGTGGATGTGGATGTGTCTAAATACCGTCCATCTGTTTGAATCGTCTCCTTAGTCAACCGGGCAGTATCTCGCATTGTCTTGCTGAAACAACGTCCTAACCCGACTGACCAAAGCAGGACAGTCCTTCTTTCGTTGTTGGCAATAGCGTTTAGCGTTTAAACAAGCTCGAAATGCAGTTCCGCTGGGAAATTCTACTAAACAGGGATCAAGATTTGTGCTTCCTAAGTGACTCCCGACTTTCTAGCCAAAGCAGTATTAACCCTCTAGGGCCATTCGTATCATATTTGATACAGTGTGAAAACAAGCCTTGAAAGAAATATTTTCCTGAAAATTTTTTTAAGAGAAATATTTTATAAATTTCAAATGAAAGCAGTACTGACTGCTCAGTCAATGAATACCAAATGTTTCCTTATAGGGAAATACCAAATGTTTCCTTATAGGGAAATACTGTATCAAATATGATATGAATGGCCCTAGAGGGTTAATAAGACAGCAAATATAAGAATCCATGGTGGAAGGAGATCAATACAGGAGAAGGAAGTAAAGCTTCAAATCATATTCAAAATATTCAATCGTCAATGGCGGCATTGATGCTTAACCTTGGAAAACTAGTGAGCGTATTTAAATGCGGGAATTGAATTCTTAGTAGAACGGAACAGAGATCAAAAACACCGAATGCAATTTGGGAGAGACAAATAAATAACAAGTAATGAATATTAAAACAAAAATAATAAATAAGTTGGTAATGCAAAAAAGAATTTAACAAGTGTCATCGGGATTATTTTTGTTTCAATTTTTTTTAATAAATTCTCTCGTTGCTTACCTGTTTGTTCTATAGTATTCTCAAAAACGGCAATCAATTAGCGAAGAAATTGCCCAGAATCACTGCCATATTGGAGAATTGATATTACATAGCAGTTAAGCACACTTTTCATTGCTTGTCATGTTATTTTCTTGTTCCTTTAAAACCATGATTACGTTTTAGAAGGTTATTCCAAAGGGCCTTATCAGAGACAGGATGAAAAGAAAACCGGACATTAACTGCTGAGTAACGTTATAGGATGTGTGTTGTGGTGCAGTGGATATCAGCTCGGAACAAGAAATCGTGGAGCCGAGTTCGAATTCCAGTTGAATTCATTGCATTCACTTACGCGCAAATACCCTTGGGAACGGTATTAATCCGTCTCTTCTCTCCAGTTATGGGTTAAATAAAAGGACAGATTGGGTTCTCTCTCTATCAGACAGAATAAGGTCGAGAAACTCATTTCCTGAGAAATGTAGAAATAATTTGATTTCGTCCGTGTCGACAAATGGTATTAGCATAAGCCATATGCTGGATCGGAAAAAATCATTAAGTCTTTGAAAATTTCGACAATCAGACAAAATACCCAATCCAAGCAAGAGTAACTGATCTCTCTCTCTCTCTCTCTCTCTCTCTAACTTCTCTTTTGTTGATCTAAGTAATTCATGCTCTTTTGCGAGATCTCTTTGTCTTTGATGATCAGCTCTGTGGATCAAACACAAAAAAGAACGAACTTGCCGTATACTGAACAACTCTGTGCAGGCGAATCACAGAATAAACGCACCAGATCGTGAGAAATTAGAGAAATACAATGACCTTGCTCGAGTGCTGATAGAGTTGTACTCATAATAGTAGTATCACTTGGAACTGTAGATAAAACGCTGGAATTGATATAAGATGAGCCTGTACAGGCAGAGATCTTTTTTTTTATCATTTCACCCCAAGCAAAGCGAAAACGCGACTGATGCGCAGGGGGCTACGTAAGAGTGAAAAGATTGGAAAAGAGAAAAACTGAAAACCACATCCTAAACAGGAAAAAAGGGATGAGCCTCTTCACCTGTTCAATAGACGTGGGTGGAGTGTGAACCGGGTGATAGTTTAGTCTATCTACTCCAATTGAAAAAAAAAATAAAATAAAATAAAAAAAGAGTCAAAAGATTAGAAAAGAGTAAAACCAGAAACCACATCCTAAACAGGAAACAAGGGATGAGCCTCTTCACCTGTTTAATAGACGTGGGTGGAGTGTGAACCGGGTGATAGTTTAGTCTATCTACTTCAATTGAAAATAAAATAAAATAAAATAAAGAGTCAAAAGATTAGAAAAGAGAAAAAACAGAAACCACATCCTAAACAGGAAACAAGGGATGAGCCTCTTCACCTGTTCAATAGACGTGGGTGGAGTGTGAACCGGGTGATAGTTTAGTCTATCTACTTCAATTGAAAATAAAATAAAATAAAATAAAGAGTCAAAAGATTAGAAAAGAGTAAAACCAGAAACCACATCCTAAACAGGAAACAAGGGATGAGCCTCTTCACCTGTTCAATAGACGTGGGTGGAGTGTGAACCGGGTGATAGTTTAGTCTATCTACTCCAATTACAAGATCGTGAAAATATTGTGGAAAGTGCTGAAGATTTAATGACATTGTCTCGATGTTACAAGCAGAGGCATCTTTTGAGAGCGTATAAATACATGATTAAATAAATAAATAACAACGCAATATTTAATGAGAAAACATGTTAAAGCGATGCAACCAGACGATGATTCTTGCAAAATCTCCACTTTTGTTTTCTATTTGAAAAATAACATCAATTTCCAAGTTTACTTTGGACGAAATAAGCTCGGGCACATTTGAAATGTTCAATTTTGAGCTTTGAAATCTATTCATAGAGTCACGAATAGTTTTCAAACTTCAGAAAGGACGGACGTTGTTAAATTGAAAAGAAAGCAAAGAGCAGTGACACAGAGGGCAGAGGTTAGAAGACGTTTGCTTACCGATTTCGACTCTGGCTGGCTTCCAATTTGGTGTATTATTTCAAGTTGGTTTCGTTTTAGATATGGGGCACCGACATTGTTCGGACGTTGAGTTCATTGTAATCAGGTATCTACGTGGTTCCTTTTTATTCAGTGTCATTAATTAGACAGAAAGCTGTGGAGAACTACGACCCCCCCCTAAACTGGATAGGAATGTCACAAAAGAGGAAAAGGGGGAGAGAGAGAGAGGGTTATTAAATAAATATTCGATAAATGTTTCATGGGGATCACAGATTTTATAAACACTAATTCACCATCTCTCTGAGAAAAGCAATACATTCTATTCCGTAAGATAATTGTCATCACATGATACATGCTTGGATGATCATGTCTCGAAAGAGACATGACTGACTAAACAGATAATTATCTGACACGAGTTTGTCATTACTTTCTGAGACTGGTTACCGAACCAAGGCTACATTATCCAATCTGTCCTGCTATTCAACCCATAGGTAAAAGGAGAAGAAATGGATTAATACCTTTTCGTAAGTGGATGAAACGAATTTAACTGGAATTTGAACTAGGCTCCCCGACTTCTCATTCTGACGATTTTCTTTTCTCTGGTGACCCGTCTATATGAAATTAAACATGCTACTAGATTGTCAGATAGGTCTCACAGATTTACTTTTGAAATAGTTAAATGTAGCCACCACTTCCAATCTAACAGTATATTTTCTCGCATTCCTACATGTGGGACACCCTTCCGTTTACTTGATTCTCTGATAAGTACAATCTTCAAAAATTTAAATGAAATGTCAATCGCCATTTTTTGTCTTCTTGAATCCCGTTCATCTTTTGTCCTTTCCTCAATCGTCCCTCAAATTATCAGTTTTTTTTCTAACTTTTAATCCCTGTAACTTTTACTAGAAACAAAGACGAGAGAACTGGATTGCCATCTGATGTCAGTTCTTCAATATGGCAGTCAATGTTGGACAATATCATCAAAGATGAAGGAAAACAAAGACGAGAGAACTGGATTGCCATCTGATGTCAGTTCTTCAATATGGCAGTCAATGTTGGACAATATCAACAAAGATGAAGGGAAACAAAGACGAGAGAACTGGATTGCTATCTGATGTCAGTTCTTCAATATGGCAGTCAATGTTGGACAATATCAACAAAGATGAAGGAAAACAAAGACGAGAGAACTGGATTGCTATCTGATGTCAGTTCTTCAATATGGCAGTCAATGTTGGACAATATCAACAAAGATGAAGGGAAACAAAGACGAGAGAACTGGATTGCTATCTGATGTCAGTTCTTCAATATGGCAGTCAATGTTGGACAATATCAACAAAGATGAAGGGAAACAAAGACGAGAGAACTGGATTGCTATCTGATGTCAGTTCTTCAATATGGCAGTCAATGTTGGACAATATCAACAAAGATGAAGGGAAACAAAGACGATAGAACTGGATTGCTATCTGATGTCAGTTCTTCAATATGGCAGTCAATGTTGGACAATATCAACAAAGATGAAGGAAAACAAAGACGAGAGAACTGGATTGCTATCTGATGTCAGTTCTTCAATATGGCAGTCAATGTTGGACAATATCAACAAAGATGAAGGGAAACAAAGACGAGAGAACTGGATTGCTATCTGATGTCAGTTCTTCAATATGGCAGTCAATGTTGGACAATATCAACAAAGATGAAGGGAAACAAAGACGAGAGAACTGGATTGCTATCTGATGTCAGTTCTTCAATATGGCAGTCAATGTTGGACAATATCAACAAAGATGAAGGGAAACAAAGACGAGAGAACTGGATTGCTATCTGATGTCAGTTCTTCAATATGGCAGTCAATGTTGGACAATATCAACAAAGATGAAGGGAAACAAAGACGAGAGAACTGGATTGCTATCTGATGTCAGTTCTTCAATATGGCAGTCAATGTTGGACAATATCAACAAAGATGAAGGAAAACAAAGACGAGAGAACTGGATTGCCATCTGATGTCAGTTCTTCAATATGGCAGTCAATGTTGGACAATATCAACAAAGATGAAGGGAAAACTTGAAGCAGCTGGAATATGATTCTACAGAAGGATGCTGCGGGTATCGTGGACCGAGCACGTGAGCAATGACGAGGTGTTGGAAAGGATGGAGACGAAAAGGAAATTAATAGTGAGCATCAGGAAGAAACAAATGAAGTTCCTGGGACATGCAAAGAGGAAGGAGGGCTTAGAAAACCTGATACTGACAGGCCAGGTAGAGAGAAAAAGAGACAGAGGAAAGCAGCGGATAACATATTTGAAGGGCCTAACAGGTGGATGACAGAACAGGGACTGAGAGATGTTACAGGAGAAAGTGTGCTAAGAGCCACCAGGGATACGGAGACGTGGAAGGCCATGATCGCCTATGTCCTGAAAGGACACGGCTCATAGAAGAAGAAGAAGAAGAAGAACAACAACAACAACAACAACAACAACAACAACAACAACAACAATAACCCCTTGCGGACAAGTGTTTATTCCCGCTTTGTTTGAGGTGAAATGAGTAAAAGAAGAAAAGAATACAAATGCCGAATACGGTGTTTGTGGACATTTTGAAATGTTTAAATTAATTCTAAAGTTTAATGACATTATCCGGATTAGGTTCATATACACCCTTCACCCACACACGCACACGCATCTTTTCGCCTTGTTTAACAAGATCCAATAAAATACTTCATATTGTCATAGGAAGTAGGCAAAATATTTTGCCCCAAAATACTTTAACTAAATCATCTGGATAAGGCAGGTTTATTTCTTAAATTTGTTTCTTTCGTGATTAAGTGGCAGTGTTTAGCTTAAAATTTACAAAACAAACAACGAATTATCTACTGAGGGATAATCGTGATCACATCAGTTATTTTCAGCTTGGGGTAGAAGAAGAACATGTCAGTCTTGCTCATCATCAAATAGGCCTATGATGACGGTTTCTGGAAAAAATAAGTTTATTTTAAGCCCGTCTCTCGTATTAAGAGAAAATAAACCGGTCATTTTTTTTTTATTGACAGAAACGTCTCGCAAAGGGATGCTTCCCCGGTCATTACAATCTTAACCCATTCAAGTCTAGAGTTTACCGTTATCTTCCCCACATATCCACATAAAATATGCTTCTTATTTTGCAACCCTCTACTTGGATCTTGTACAGGGCAAAGATTATTGTAAAGAAAACGAAATGAGAACAATTCTGACACTATTAATTGTATGGGACTCCGATATTCTTGAATTCGTAGTGAAAAATGCAGATTTTATAAATACGCAAACTATCACTATTATTATTATTATTATAGAAATTGTGCTTCGTTGGTTCACACGACCGTTATGCCCTGCCAGTACCTTATAAATAATGGACTATTACGTTATGATTGCGTGGAAAGAGAGGAAAATATACTACTTGGTTTCAATGAGAAAAAAGAAAGAAAGAAAGAAGTGCTTAATGGCTGTTTCAGTGAAATGGAAAAATTTGTCAATTTCAAATCTTTTCATTTGTACCCACTTCCTAAAATAACGATATTTATGATTGTAATTGCAATCTTTGGTTAAAATCGAATAGTCAGATATTTAACAATACAATCATTTCATTTCTATGGATAATTTAGTTTTGTTGAACTTGCATGAGCGTATTCAATCATTAAGTGAAGAATTAAAATTCGTTAGGAAATTTAAATAGGAAATCATGAAATTTTACGGGCTTTTTTGATTATTATTAGTAATTTTATTATTATTATTATTATTATTATTATTATTATTATTGTCATTTTCCATCAGATTCCTATTTCTGCTATGGTCGCACTATCTACCAAATCTGCGGGAAGACCTAAGGCAGGTCGTGGTGTGTTGCTATGGCTCCATTTCATGTTTTTTCTATCTCCCCTAACATCCCTAGCGTTACATAGACAAAGTTCTCCTTAGTGAGTAAGCTGTACTTAACAAGACAATTTTTTGTATATCTCCTAAGCTGGGGTTTCCAAGGATTCTTTCATTGTGTTTTTTGTTCCATTTTTTATCATTCCAAGTGCACCCACTATCACTGGTACGATATTTATTTGCAATGTCCACATTTTTTCTATTTCAATTTCCAGGTCTTTATATTTTGACAATTTTTCGAATTCCTTGGTTGCTATGCTACAAGTCGCTGGACAATCCATATGAATTAATAGGCAAGTTTTTTTCTTTCTTGTTTTTAACAATAATGTCCGACCTATTTGCTTTAATTTTTCTGTCTGTGTAGCTGGTGTAATCTCATAGAATGATGACATTTTCTATTTCTGTAACCGGTGCTGGGTGATGTTCATACCAGTGTTTGTTTACATATTTTCCGTAGTGTTTGCACATTGTCCATTATTATTATTATTATTATTATTATTATTATTATTATTATTATTATTTTACGGTGCACTAGCGATAACGGCGAATTTGTACATGATACAATTTTATTTCTTCCATACACATTGATTTTTTCTGTCACAAGATACTTTAATGTTTTACTAATGATTGCATTGAATTTTTTTAAAAAAGTATTTCTCGGCCTTTAATCAATCTTTCGATGAGGTTTCAATATAATTTTCCCAACCAGACGTCATCCTCTGTTACTCTTTTCCAATTCAATGAAAACAATGACCGAATTTACAGCAATAATTTGCACTCATTGATAAGTATTTTTTACAACCCGAGTAAACCGGTTCGTTATCACGTGTAAGCAAGTCTCATCATTAATGCCATCACTCTTCAACATGTGAACAGATTCTCTTTTAGATAGTTTCAATTTTCTAATTTCAAATTCACTTCAAAGGTATTTTAGGACCGTTCCAAGTGTTGCCTAAAACATGAAGAGCACTGACACCTTCAGGTTATAGAACATTTTTCCGTTCTCTTGCGAAATTATTAATATATTTCCAGCTTATCGTTTTTCTGCATTTTTTTTCTTATTGTACGTCAACTGAAACAACAAAATTAAAACATTTTAAATGTTTTTTTTCACTGCATCACAATTTGCTCCGGACATCTAGTTTCCATTATTATTATTATTATTATTATTATCAAAGTTTTTATCTTCAGATTAGCTGTAATCTCAAAAATTTACTTATCTTTCAAATAGGTCTATTTTCACAATAATTTCATATTTCTGATATACATACATATATATATATATGTGTGTGTGTGTGTGTGTACGTGTGTGTGTACATGTGTGCGAGCGCAAGTATATATATGTGTGTGTGTGTGTGTGTTTGAGTATATGTATATGGGTACGATCCTGAATATATTTACAGTAGCGGCTATCATAAAGGAACGAAAACAACAAAGACATAAATGTGTGTATTACTTAAAAAGTAATGCATGATTAGCAATGAAATTTTAGATTAGTTTGTAATGCATATATATTATACAAAGTTACAAAAATTTACATAATAACTCTTTTAAAATAAAGATTGAACAGAACAAAGGAAATAAGCTACTGGACAAAAGTTAAGGAACGATTTTGTTAATACTTAATTGTGAACAAAATATCAACAAAATTTAATATTTGGTAAACATCCCTTTATTTTCAATGACTTCTCTGCATCGTCGACCACGTGATCTAATTAATTTCTTGCAAAAATCAGCAGTAATTCTCTCCCATTCATCTTTCAATAACTCCCGTAGGTGATCCTGGTTTTTCGGGTTTCTTTTCTGAGCCCTTTCTCCAATTATCTTCTACACATTTTCTATTGGATTCAGGTCGGGGTTCTTGGCTGGCCACTTCATTAGGGCGATTCCTTCTTCAGATGAAGCCATAACCTTCTGAGCCTTGTGACAAGGTGCATTGTCCAGCATGAAAATAGCAGATTCATAAATATTTTGGTGTAATCTTGGTACCACCTGCTACTGAAGAAGCCTTTTGTAAATCTCAGTATTAATATTGCCATGTATGCGGATGATAGGGCTAACTCTTGCAGATGAAATCATTCCCCACACAATCACACAGCCGCCACCAAGCTTAACAGTTTTCTTTACACATTGAGAAGACAGTCTTTCACCTGTTCTACGGCGTACGTAAGTTTTACCCTCACAACCAAATATAGTAAACTTGGACTCGTCACTGAAATGAACTGTATCCCATTGTGCGTCAGTCCAAACAACATGTTCTCTCGCATACTCTAGGCGTGCCCTTTACTTTCGCTTTGGAATGAGAGGCTTCGAAGCTGGAATACGGGCATGCAATCTTGCATTTTTTAACCTGCGAGCAACCGTTTTTCTTGAGATCTTATTATGTGTCTTCATGAAATTTACGGGCAATTGATGTAGCAGTTTCAAAATTGGTTTTGTAGATATTCTAACAAGTCTTTGATCTTCTCTTTGAAATGTTTTTAGAGGTCTGCCGGTTTTCGGTTTTGCATCTAACGTTTTATCGGTTTTATACCTGCTAATTACACGATGAATGACACTTTTAGACCGATGAACAATATCAGAAATTTCTGAAATTGACTTTTTTCTTTATAGTTAGCAATAATGAGTTTTTTTTCTCCAAAAGAGAACGTCTTGCGTGTAAAATTTACCGTATTGCTTAAAAAAAGTCCTAATGATAAACGAACTTTTACTTATTGCGGAAAAGCTCCATCGAGTTTTTTTAACAATGTAAATTGAAAGTTTATGCAAATTATTAACATTTTGTCCAGTAGCTTATTTCTTTTCTTCCATTTAATCTTTATTAAAAAAAAAACTATTATGTAAATGTTTGTAACTTTGTATAATATTTATGCATTACACCCTAATCTTTATTCTGCAAAAATTTCATTGCTAATCATGCATTACTTTTTAAGTAATACACATATTTATGTCTTCGTTGTTTCCGTTCCTTAGATTATGGCCCCTACTATATATATATATATATATATATATATAAGTAATAAATTTAGGAGAATATTTGATAAATAATTCCAGAAGATCTTAGTAATATGACGTTAAATATTAAAACTTATCCAACAGGGAGCTGGATATAAATTTAATTTACAAAGTCGATATTTATCTACTTTATATGTAAATTCAATATTTTACAGTTGAGAATAGCTATTTCTACATGTTCTAAGAACTTGCGTTATCAACCACAGCCGGACAACATTAAGAAATTCTCTTGTGACAGAAATAGTGCTACAGTTCTCCCTTGCTCCTCTTCTCAGTGTCTTCCTCTTCTAAACTGACCTTTATTTTCGGTCACACGAGAATTTCTTCATTTTTGGTCCGGCTGGGGTTGATAACGCAAGTTCTTAGAACATGTAGAAATAGCTATTCCCAAATATATAAAAACAAAAGAAAAACTTAACCGACTCTGATGGACTCTATTGTGGCATATATATATATATATATATATATATATATATATATATATATATATATATATTAACATGTATTTGTATATTATCATAATTATTTAGTATTTGCACGTGTTTGAGAAACATCACTGTTTTTAGACAGTGAAGTAAAAGATACATTAGTATTAGAATATATATATGTATATATATATATATATATATATATATAGAGAGAGAGAGAGAGAGAGAGAGAGAAAGAACGTGTGTGTGTGTTAATCTGTGATAATATTTAACGCCAAGGTTGTTGTTTTTTCAGTGATTTTTTTACTGATAAAATGTATTTTGGCAAACAGGTTTTTATAATTAAGTGTTCAATATCAGTGTGGAGATAGAACGTTGATAAGCACAAAAGTTTGTCAGTTTAACTGACCAAGTTTAATGCTGATTTCAAAATTTCTTGAGGACACCGTTAAGATGTTCTCACCAGTCATGTATGGCTTATATATATATATATATATATATATATATATATATATATATATATACTACCGCCCGCAATTATTAGGCCACCTACCAAAAAAATGATGTATTTCATACAATTTTTTAGTATTTATTGCCACGTGAATAATTGTAAATGAAAATAGAATGGTTCTTTTATTAATACTGCACAATAACATGTGCATCAAATTAATTTATAAATATTTAATAATTATCTATATTGCATTTTCAAAAATGAAAGAATGAAGAAAATTTAGGGTGATTCGGACGAGTTCATCTTAGCTTCTATGCCTTGTACTAATAACAAAAGAACGCTCCTATTTTCATTTAAAATTATCCACTTAGTAATAAATACTAAAAATAGCATGAAATACACCATTTAAAAAAAAACTGGGGTTGCCTAATAATTATGGCCGGTAGTATAAATCTACCATCCGCCCGTGCATTGAATACTGCTGCCATATCTGGTCGGGTGCCCCTGCTATTCTCCTCGGGCTTCTCGATAAGGTACAGAGGAGGGTCTGTAATGTGATAGATACCGACTTGGCAGACCGCCTGCAGTCTCTCTCCCACAGGCGCGACGTGGCTTCCCTGTGTCTCTTCTATAAATACTTTCACGGCTTCTGCTCCGATGAACTTAGATCACTGGTGCCCCCTAGATACGAATTTGCACGAGATACTAGATTAACAATTAGATCCCACCCTTTTACAGTGAAATCGATAAAATGCAACCGCAACTTCTACTCCAGCACTTCCCGACTGTGGAATTCCCTTCCACATGATTGCTTCCCCGACGGTTACAATCTCCAGGAGTTTAAATGTAAGGTCAATAGACATCTCCTAACACACTAACTTGCTCCCATTCTATCAAACACTCTTCCCATCTGCCCAACCCTCATCCTCGGTATCTATCCTTACCCATCTATCACCTTCCTCCTGACATTCCCTATGTCTAACCACTCCTTCTCTTTACCTTCCCCTCTGTAGCCCCATGCGCAATAGTGGCAGTGGAATGCCTTGCTTGGGGTGAAATGATTTTAAAAAAAAGTATTGTAACTAAGTTGTTGAACTCGTAGGTATATTTACCTTTTTGTTCATGCATTTACTTTTATAAAGAGTGCTCGATACAAATCTAGAGTGTTATACGGTAATGGTTGTTACAATGTTTTTAAATTCATAGTATCACAACACAAAAAATCTTTCGAAGCCAGCCCATTATGTTTTCGGTTTCTTCCTCAGGTGATTTTTTTAGAAAATTTTTTGTGTACTGATACTATGAATTTCAAAACATTGTAACAACCATTACAGTATATATATATATATATATATATATATATATATATATATATATATATATATATATATTAACAACGTTCGAAACATAAATTTAAAACAGTGCTCCATATAGAAATAGAGCTATGAATATTTATTAAAATTATAATTTAGAACATGTACAAATTACAATTTACTACAAAGTGTACATTTTCTTTTGAAATTGAAAAAGCAATGTCTCATGAGGTAGTAAACAATCCCCAATTCTTGTTCCTCATTTTCTATACCTCCTTTACCTCTAACACAAATATTTACCAATTTAAGGAAGCGAATATTCCATCTCACTTAAAAAAACGTTTATTACATGATGAGACATTGTCCTTTCAATGTCGAAACAAAATGTACAGTTTGTAGTAGATTGTAATCTTTACATGTTTTAAACTATATTTATATTCCTTCACACTAACTCACCTGATATCTTAGCCCTATGTGAAACTAACCTTGACCTTCTATCCCCTCTTCCGAGTTTTATGTTCCTGGTTACCTTCCCCTCTTCAGGAAGGACTCCAATGTTCATATGCATGGGCTTGGTGTGTATGTCAGCGAACACCTCCCCCTAGCTAGGGTGACATCACTTGAATCCCTGGATCATTCTTTCATGTGCTTCCGTCTCTCACTCCTAAGCTCGATTAGCTATTTCTTCTTTCTCTACCACTCCCCTTCCTCCTCTGACTGTTCGTTATTGAGAGCATCTCTGACAATATCGACAAAGCCATTTATTCCCATCCCTCTGCCCATATATTTGTGTTTGGGGACTTTAACGCCCACCACACCAAGTGGCTGGAGAACTCTGTCACCGATCTTGCTGGTGTCTACACCATGAACTTTTCAATCACCCAATCCTTTTCGCAAATGGTGGACTTCCCCACGCGTTTCTCCGACAACCCTAACGGAAGTGACTCACTACTAGACCTCTGCTTCACTTCCATCCCAGACTCTTGCACTACCAGACAGCTCTGCCCTCAGAACCACACCGTCGTTTCCGTCAACATTTCATTCCTCCTCCACTCGAACCAAGAAACCCAGACCAGTAGAATATGCTACTGCTACCAAAGAGTAGACTGGGATTCTTTCCGAGACTTCCTCTGCGAAGTCTCATGGAACAACGTTTTTAGTCTTCCCGTTGAAGACTGCGAATCCGAGGTCTCCTCCTGGGTTAAGGCTGGCATCGATGCTTTCATCCCTGCGAGGAAATTTCAGCTTAAATCTCATTCGTCTCCATGGTTCTCGCCTGCTTGCTCGGCCGCCATTGGCCATTCGAATCATTTCTTCCGGCTCTATCGTAGTTACGCGTCGGACCAAAACAAGCGCCTATTCGCCTCATCTCGTAATAAGTGCAAAAAGATACTTAACGAAGCCAAGATGTTGTTTGCTGCCAGAATGAAGCAACGCATATCATCCTCTAAGTTCGGCGCCAAAGACTACTAGCAACTCTGTAAAAGAGTGCTTAACAAGAGCAAGTCCTCAATCAATCAATGAATTTGAGGTCCTCACCTCCTCAGCCGACAAGGCTGAATGCTTTGCTCACAGATTCTCGACCAGTTCGAGACTGGACTCGTCTGGTGTCTCTACACCCGACTTCCCACCTAGAACTGAGGCGCAACTGAATGACGTCCACATTACCCCCTCGCTGGTCTCTAACATAATCTCAAAACTTGACCCTCACAAAGCGAGCGGAGGGGATGGAATCCCAATCATAGTCTTAAAGAAATGTGCTCTCCTCTGTCCTTTCTAAGCTCTATACTTCTGCCTATCTGCTTCCTGCTTCCCTGCCTGTTGGAAGTCTTCCTCTGTAGTTCCTATATTTAAGAATACTGGAGAACCCTCGGACCCCGCAAATTACCGACCTATCTGCCTTCTTCCGATCTTTGGCAAAGTGTTCGAAGTCATTATCAACGCCGAGGTGGTTCAGCATCTCACAGCAGACAGGCTCCTCTAGGATAAGCAGTATGATTTCTGCTTCACCAGGTCTACTGCTGACATGCTAACGACCATCACCGAGTATATATACCAGGCTCTCGACAAGAATGGCGAAGCCCGAACCGTTGCCTTCGATATCTCTAAAGCGTTCGACAGAGTCTGGCATACTGGCCTTCTATGCAAACTGCGGAGCTATGGTATAGCTGGACATTTGTTTGACCTAATCCAGTCTTTCCCCTCTAAACGCACATTGAAGGTAGTATTAAACGGACATGCCTCCCAGAACTACCATACAAACGCGGGTGTCCCTCAAGGCTCTATCCTAGGTCCTACGCTCTTTCTGATCTACATTAATGATCTCCGTGATATCATAAGATCCCAAGTAGGTATGTACGCCAATGACACCACAGTTTACTCTCGCCTTGACCAAAAATCTGGTGTGGGCGACAAAGCTAACCTTGCAGCCGAGCTTGAAAAGAACCTCCAATCCGTAGTGGACTGGAGTAAGAAATGGCTCGTAAATTTTAACGCTTCTAAAACGAAGCTGCTTTCAATTGACCATCATAGACAATCGCACCTACCTCTCATTAATATGGACCAGGCTTGCCTCCAAGAGGGTAAAACACTACGCCTCCTTGGTCTCACACTTTCAGCGGACCTCAAGTGGAATGACTATTTCGAATCCATTGCTAAATCCGCTGCTATGAAAGTCGGTCCTCTGTGCAGGGCCCGGAAGTTTTTTTCCGTCTGAATCTGTCCTGCACATCGATACCGACATGGCAGACCGGCTGCCGTCTCTCTCTCTCTCTGTCTCTGTCTGTCTGTCTGTCTGTCTCTCTCTCTCTCTCTCTCTCTCTTTCACCGGCGCGACGTGGCTTCCCGGTGTCTCTTCTATAAATACTTTCACGGCTTCTGCTCCGATGAACTTAGATCACAGGTGCCCCATAGGTACGAATTTGCACGAGATACTAGATTAGCAACTAGATCCCACCCTTTTACAGTGAAACCGATAAAATGTAATCGCAATTTCTACTCCAACAGTTTCTTTCCTCGCACTTCCCGACTGTGGAATTCCCTTCTACATGATTGCTTCCCCGACGGCTACAATCTCCAGGAGTTTAAATGTAAGGTCAATAGACACCTCCTAACACACTAACTCGCATCCATTCTTTCAAACACTCTTCCCATCTGCCTCATCCTCAGCCTCGGTATCCTTACCCATCTATCACCCTCATTCTGATATTTCTTATATCTAACCACTCTTTCTCCTTACCTTCCCCTATATAACCCCTTGCGCAATAGTGGCAGTGGAATGCCTTACTTGGGGTGAAATGATTAACATATATATATATATATATATATATATATATATATATATATGAACTATGAAGTTTTTAAATGTTTAATATATTCAAGTAATCTTATAAATACATAAATATTTATGAGCGTTTTTTTCTAATAACCAACAATATTTCTTTATAGATACCTTATTAAAAATAAAATTTATTTCAACTCTTTGCCTTTGATAAAGTTCGTCACGTGATGAAACGCGTAGGTGAGAAAAATATAGTTTTCCTCTTGTCTTCTTTATTCATTTTCATATCTATATCTATATATATATATATATATATATTCTTGAATTGTATAATCCTTGCTTAGTATAGGGCTACATCTAAAGAAAAGTTGTTTGGTTTGAGTAAGAAGCCGGTTTTACGGTTTTGTTTTGTTTTTGCTGCTAGCCTAGCTCCAAACTAATTTCAAATTCAATGCCCCCCTTCTTCAGTTTGCTTAGTCTGTCTTGTTATTTAACCCATAGATATGTTTTGCAAGAGCATTTAGGCAAAGAGAACGAAAAGCGGCTTCGACTGAAATTTTAATGCGTCTCGGCTGATTTAATTTTTTGTTTTGAGAACCTCTACTCTACAGACTTATTTTTCTTCTCATTTTTTATTTTTCAAAAAAAGCAATGATAAATTCTTCTCCATTTCTGTTTAGATGAAGTTTCCGGTTTGTTCTTCAAGGTCTCTTGACGAATAGCATTCTTCTGCCGTGCTTTGCTCTTCTCTTTTAATATTCTTCATTCCTTATTTATTTTTGCAATCCTTATCCAGTTTCAGATTCAAGATTTATATTTCTCCTCCGTTAGAAGCAATAAAATTCCCAATATGGAAGCTGTACATAAATAGAAAAAAAAACAATAGAAAAAAACCTTACCTATATTCATGAGCAGAACCCAATAAGTTCATGCAAAGGGATAAAAAATGACAACTTAGGTTTGATGATCCGAAAATATCACACGATTATAGTAACCTGAGGGAAACCAAAAACTATGCCACTACACAGGCTAAACACACCCCTTCGTATCAGAGTTCTACTTCTTCTTCTTCGCACTAACTCACACAAGCACACACACACACACACTCTCTCTCTCTCTCTCTCTCTCTCTCTCTCTCTCTCTCCCGCACACACAAACGCACATAAAAGATTCAGTTTATAGAGGGTGCGATGAATAAATTAAAAAAAAAACGGAAATGAGAACAATTTAATACTTATATATATATATATATATATATATATATATATATATATCTGTGTATGGTTAGGTCTTGAAGGCTGTCACAATGCGTTGAGTAAAATAAAGAAGTTTTGGGGTATTACCTATTTATTATACATTAATATTTCGAGACCAAAATCTCATCTTCAGAATGGCAGAGGAGACACACGCTCCTCTGCATGTGTAAAAATTATATATATATATATATATATATATAATTTTAAAAAATTATATATATATATATATATATATATAATTTTTACACATGCAAATTTACACATTTTTACACTATATATATATATATATATATAGTGTAGGTAATTATGGTATAAAATTCTGAATAAAAAAAACACTATTCTCAAAAAAGTGCTCAATACCACTACAAAAATAGCCATTTTGTTTCGACACTGTATCTTATCAAGTGATGATGTCGACTTGCTATCATCATCATTTGATAAAACACAGTGTCGAAACAAACTGCCTATTTTTTAGTGATATTATAATATATTTATGTTATAAATTATAAATAAATATTATCTTTATATATATATATATATATATATATATATATATATATATATATATATATATGTGCGTGTGTGTGTGTGTGTGCCGGTATATATGGATATATATGTGTAATGCTTTTTAAGACGTATGAAAGTAAAATATACCACCTCGTTTGGGAGTTAAAAGTAGATGGATAAGTGTACCCAGGCTTACATTGTCTTTATGTATAGGGTATATAAAAAGTTGCTTGTATATTTATATATTTATATTTATATACATATATTTATTTATATACATATATATATATATATATATATATACATATATATATATACATATATATATACATATATAATATATATACATATATATACATATATATATATACATATATATATATATATGAACGTATATATATTTATATACATATATATGGATGTGTATACATATGTGCGTGGATCCGCTCCTCATAAAATTGCGAGTGTGTGAACACAATAATTGTATGTGGATATAAATAGATAAAAGTGTGTATGAAGAACACATTTATATGTGTGCATGCATGCATGTGGGGGTGGGATTGCATCTATGAGTATATATACGTATGGATAAAAATATATGCGCAAGTATAAAATATAAGTATAAGTATTATAAGTATATATATAAGTATATATATAAGTATATATATAAGTATATATATTTTATATAAGTATATATATATTATAAGTATATATATATTATTTCCTCTGCGACGTCCCTTGGGGAAAAGTGTTTGACCTATCAGTTGATGACTGTGCCTCTGAGGTCTCGTCATGGGTGAAAGCTGGCATTGATGCCTTCATACCCACCAGGAAGTATTGCTTAAAACCTCATTCCCCTCCGTGGTTCTCTCCAGCCTGCTCAGCCGCCATTGCCCACAGGAACCATTACTTCCATCTATTCCAGAGACAGCCAACTGATCACAATAGGCGCCTGTTCACATCCGCTCGCAGTGAGTGCAAGAGAACTCTAAATGACGCCAAACAGTTGTTTGCGGAGAGAATGCGACAGCACTTAGCTGACCGCAAGTTCGGCTCCAAGGACTATTGGAGGATTTGTAAACGAGTGCTCAACAATAGGAAATCCTCAATACCTCCTTTAATCCATGGATTTGACGTTCTCACGTCATCTGCTGAGAAAGCTGAGTGCTTTGCCCGCAGATTCTCATCCAACTCCACACTCGACTCGTCCGGAGTGCACCCACCCGACTTCCCTATTAGAACTGAGGCCAAACTGCATGACGTGTATATTACCCCGACAATAGTATCCAGAGTAATTTCAAAACTCGACCCCCATAAGGCGTGTGGAGACGATGGAATCCCGGTGATAGTCCTTAAGAGGTGTGCCCCAGAACTTTCCCCTGTCCTCTCTAAACTGTTTAACTACTGCCTTTCTGCTTCCTGCTTTCCTGCATGCTGGAAATTCTCCTCAGTCGTTCCTGTCTTTAAGAATTGTGGTGAACCCTCGGACCCATCCAACTATCGCCCTATCAGTCTCCTACCAATATTCGGGAAAGTGTTCGAGGCTATAATAAATGCTGAAATAGTTCATCATCTCACCGCCCACAAGCTGTTCTCCGACAGGCAATATGGATTCCGATTTGACAGGTCCACAGCCGACCTGCTAACTACTGTAACGGAGTACATGCTACAGGCCCTTGATGAGTCTGACGAGGCTCGCGCGGTTGCTCTGGATATCTCCAAGGCTTTCGACAGGGTTTGGCACCCTGGCCTCCTATGCAAACTACGCGGTTATGGTATTACCGGTCGCCTGCTTGACCTAATCCAATCTTTCTTAAATAACCGCAAAATGAAGGTCGTTCTGAATGGGCGTGCCTCTTCGTCCTACAGCACGAATGCTGGTGTCCCACAAGGCTCTATCCTGGGCCCAACGCTCTTCCTTATTTTCATCAACGACCTCCCAGATGAGATCAGGTCCCAAGTAGGCATCTACGCAGATGACACTACAATATACTCCCGCTCCAGTAAGAAACCTGTCGTGGCGGACAGACATAATCTCGCTGCTGACCTTGAGCGGGATCTACACTCTGTGGTGAACTGGGGCAAGAAGTGGCTTGTCAACTTTAATTCCTCTAAGACCAAGCTGTTGTCTGTCAACCATTACAGGCAACCTCTTCTGCCTCCCATAAGCATGGACCAGATGATTCTCCCGGAGAGTAATACACTACGCCTCCTCGGACTTACCCTGTCCTCAGACCTCAAATGGAAGCACTATATTGAATCCATAGCAAAATCTACTGCTAAGAAGATTGGGTCACTATGTCGATCCAGGATGTTTTTTCCACCTGAATCCATCCTGCATATATACAAGTCAACCATCCGTCCGTGCATGGAGTACTGCTGCCATTTATGGTCAGGTGCCCCTGCCGTTCTCCTCAGTGTTCTTGACAAGCTCCAAAGGAGAGTCTGTAATGTGATAGGTACTGATCTGGCGACTCGTCTGCAGCCACTTTCCCATCGTCGAAATGTGGCCTCCCTCTGTCTCTTCTATAAATACTTTCATGGCTTCTGCTCGGATGAGCTTAAGTCACTGATGCCTCCTCAACAGGTGTTTACCCGTTCAACCAGACTGGCAACTGGGTCCCACCCATTCACAGTCAGGTTAGCCAAACGCAGACGACAATTCTACTCCTGCAGCTTCCTCTCTCGCACTTCCCGCCTGTGGAACTCACTCCCGTATTCTTGCTTTCCTGACGGCTACGACCTCCAGAAATTTAAAAGCAAAGTTAATACTCACCTACTAACCACTGGCCTCTAGCTCTCTCTCCCCTCCCCTGTATAACCTTCCCTTTCTCTCCGCCCATGTACCTGTCATTGCACCTGCTTTCTCAGTTTTCTATTGTTCCTTTCTAACTAGCTTGTACTCCTCACTCTTTTCTAATTAATCTTTCTACATTTATGTAACCCCCTGCACATCAGTGGCGTTTCTGCCTTGCTCGGGGTGAAATGATTAAAAAAAAAAAAAAAAAAAAAAAAAAAGTATATATATATTATAAGTATATATATAAGTATAAGTATTAAGTATAAAAATATATGCGTAATTTGGGAGTATGTGTGAGAATTATTAGCTTACTAACATATATGTAACACTATTTATACGCGCGGAAAAATCCTATCTTTATAATATATATATATGTGAGTATACGAACAAAAGATTTGTATATAGACATGCATAAGTGTAGGTCTGTAAGTATGTATAAGCATAAATACAGTCACATTTGTATGTATATGTGGGGATGTGTGCGCATATGTGTATATGGATATAAGTTAGAGTACATGGGTGGTTTAATTTGTGGGGTTACTCATACATACGTATCCATGGAATTAGAAGTAGTCGGTTAATGACTTGGTGGTCAACATCTTCGCGACTGGTCTGAATACCCACAACTGATATGACGCCAATGCCTCTGTCCTGACTCTCTTTTCCTTTTTCTTATTTTTTTATTTTTATCTCTCTCTTCAGTTAAAGGAAATGCTTATCCCGGCAAAATTTTTTTGTACCAAATTGAAGGAATATTGTGTAGTCTGATGAAATGAGCTAATTTATCTCATTGAAATGAATTATAATTTATAACCAATTTAAATGACGTGTTGAGTTTTCCTTTATAAATATCATATTGCTCTGGATAACATCCATTGAGCTCTCTATATGGATATGACACTTAATATTTTATATTAAGTTAATCTTGTTGGATTATCCTCGCCGTTTACAGACCGGACATCTATAACTATATATATATATATACATATATATATATGGTAATTTTTATTATTATTATTATTGCATACTGCAACTTGATAGCTATAAAGGTTCGTTGTTATTCATATACTTGGAAACTACCTTAATTATAATTAGAAAAAAATCACGTGAACGATAGGCAAGAGAAATAATAAAAGAAACTGTCGGCATAGAACTTACGGTTACACCTAAACTGATTCACCTGTAAAATGACGAGATGTTGTTGATAATCTCGCACCGCGCTTAAATTCATAAAGTTTAAGTTCCATAGAGGATAGTTACGGCAGTGGGAAAGCGTTTGAAGCCGAGATGACAGGTCAGCACCAATAACAATACTGATTCTTTGGATTTTATCAAGAATCGTTAAAAATATATAGGGAGCATTAGACGAGATGTGGCAGCAACATTCAAAGAAAAGAGGAATGGCAGGTTTGTAAATATGTAAGATAGATTATAAAAGATCCAGTTTTACAGCTATACAATGCTGTAGGTAATTGTCAAAATTCTTGCATGGTCTCTTTACTTTGTATTCTCTCTCTCTCTCTCTCTCTCTCTCTCTCTCTCTCTCTCTCTCTCAGACACTTTTTCTCTCTCACACACACCCTAACTCTCTTACACTCTCTTTCACACGCACTCTCTTTCTCTCACACACACATACCCTCTCTCTCGCACAAACCTTATCTTTTTACACTCTCTCTCACTCACACTTTTTTAATACACTCTCTTTTACTCTCTCACACAATCTCCTCCACACACTCTCTCTCTCTCACCTTCCTTCTCTGACACTTTTTTCTATCTCTCAAAGATACACTCTCTCACACATTCTCTCTAATACACTCTCTCTCATATGCTCTTTCTCTTTCTCACACACACACTCTCTCACATACTCTCTCTCTCTCTCTCTTTCTCTCTCTTTCTCTCTCAATTCATAATTCAATTCTCGAAAGTGCCAAACTGACCAGACGTTACTTTTGTTGATTCAAAACCTACCATCGGTGAAAACACTCCACTTTTCTTCTTCTTTTTCCCCCGGGGAGTGGAGGGGGCGTGTTAAAATATCTTTTTTAATCCACGTTTATTTATCTACTTAACAAATTCCCTTTTTTTTCTAACAACTTGCCTTACTCTCCCTTTCTCGTTGGCAAACCTCGATTGAAATTCCCTGTCCCGAAGCCGGTAATAAATATTCTAGCCCCCCCCCCCCCCACCATAATTGTACGCTCTTCTGAATTTCACTTTTTCCTCGTTCAATATAATGTTCTCCGATTGACCAGTTACGTATTTATTCATTGCCATATTAAATGCCGTCAACAAACCTTTCAAGTAAGTTTACCTGGATGTTAATCTTCTTACACGCAGCAATAATTTCAGCATTTACTCTCCTTTTAATCTCTTTTTCAATTTTTTGATTGTAATTTTCCAGAAAACCAACATTGTATACAATGAACGGGTATCGAGGCAACTTTCCTGATATTTCCTGATTTCATGTGGCAGCCAATTGACAAGTTTCATTTTTCTTTTCCAATTTACTTAAAAAAATTTTCCCGAAACTGTTGATACTGTGCTGAATAATTGAATACCTTTCCTAAAACCTTGCCAAACAAATTAAAAGTGTTAATTCTGAAGAAGTTTCTTTTCTACTAATTATGGAATAGATTATTTGCAACTATCACAGAACACCATTTACTCACTTCATATTCGATGCACATCATAAATGAAACTAAAATCTACCAAAAAAATATCCGTAGGAACACACCATAGGCCAAAATCAAGAAGAAGTTGAAAGGAGTTTACAATCTTCCCACCTTAGACACGACGTAGACAAAGAAAAATGAGCTGTCAACGTCACTAAGTGGAGTGGGACGATCATACACTGAGGCTCAGGTATTGGCACGAAACCGAAGTCGATGGAGAAGGCTGGTCAGGTACTCAGCCGTGCAGCAACCATATATGAGATTGATGATGGTAATAATGATTTCACATCTTGGAACTTTCAAAATCAACAACATGGTGTACAATTAGACATAATGTGTTCATTTCTGAGATAATTCATACAAAAAAAAGCTACATAACTCTTCAGTTTTGTCTTAAATCTTGGAACATTAAATATGCAGATTATTATGTGTTAAATAAAGATCCTGAAGCCATACAATCATCTCACCAAATGCAAATGAAGACTAAAGAAATATTGAGCCTGTCTGGCATTTTAATATCGGTTATTATTTTCAAAATCTAATTGCCTAAACAAATAACTTTTCAAGCCATTTTATACTTCCATATTAATCTGTGCGTATCACCTACGCCCAGGGCAAAGGTTTCCATGAGTTTTTTTTATAATCATTTCATTCAAGCAATGCAGGACTGCAACTGGTGTGCAAAGAGGTTACAGTGGGAGGGGGAAAAAACAAGAGACAGGGTATGTTGAACAAAGAATAAGAAATAGATGGGAATCAAGTTGACACAAGATAGCAATAGACGTTGCATTTAAAATTTTGGATATTGTAGCTATTGGAATGTTAAAGAAAAGATAAGAAATTGATGGGAATCAAGTAGATAACAGATGGCAATTGGCTTGGCGTTGCATTTAAACTTTTGGTGATTGTAGCTATTGAGATGCTGAAGAAAAGATAAGAGATGGCTGAGAATCAAGTAGATAAAAGATAGCAACTGACGTTGCATTTAAAGTTTTGAAGATTGTAGCTATTGGAATGTTGAAGAAAAGATAAGAGATGGATGGGAATCAAGAAGATAAAAGATGACAATTGACGTTGCATTTAAACTTTTCGATATTATAGCTATTGGAATGTTGAAGAAAAGATCAGAAATGGATGAGAATCAAGTAGATAAAATATAGCAACTGACGTTACATTTAAACTTATGGAGATTGTAGCTATTGGAATGTTGAAGGAAAGTTAAGAGATGGATATGAATCAAGTAGATAAAAGATGACAATTAACGTTGCATTTAAACTTTTGGAGATTGTAGTTATCAGGGAAGCCAGCAAACGGGAAGGGCGAGAAAAGAATCTGTTAGAGTAGAAGAGATGTTTACATTTAACTATTTTGACGTAAAAGGGTAGGGCCTAGATTCCAATTTTGTATCACTCGGAGAAACCAAGGAAAAAATCGTCAGAACCGTTGCCATGAAAATACTCGTAGAAAAGACAGAGGGAAGCTACATCACTGCATCATTATTATACTACATCATAAGTCCATGACAGCAATTTTCTAAATTCCCACAAAGTGGCGTTTGTTTTATGTATTCAATGTACAGTACTGTGCAAAAGTATTAGGACAAGAACTATTTTTTTCTTTTATGAGGCATCAAAATAAAGTTTAAAATCACCCTTGTCCTAACACTTTTTCACACTACTGGTAGTGTGAAAAAGTATTTGGACAGGGGTGATTTTCCTAAATATCTCACTGAAATTCAAATACAGGGTGAAAAGCCAAGTAAATTGCTAATAAATATTGATTATTTAAAACTAGGTGTAAAAGAAATGTATTAAAAAGAAGTTATATTTAATTTTTGCTATTTTCTATTTCACAAGTTATTTTGAAAATACTCATTATTCTATTATCCTTGGATATGACTGACTTTTTTCTTATTCTCCCCTCCCGAATTGATAAATCTAATGTTACTTTGCAAGACACGCTTTGGGAACAAATACAAGCTGCTTGGCAGGAGATACCATTAGATACATTGAAGAAGCTTGTGATGTCAATGCCTGACAGAATGAAGGCTGTGATCAAAGCAAAAGTCTATTATACTAAATATTAAATTTATTTTGTAACAAGTATTTTTCTTGTTAAAGCATTTGTTGAGGAAATCAAATAAAATTACTTTAATTAAATTGTTTATTTTCGCTCAATGTGCCTAATAAAAGATAAAATAGTTCTTTGTCCTAATACATTTGCACAGTACTGTACTTTTACGTAATTTTGGAGGGCGGGTGGGGTTTGTTTTAAATATTCACATCTCAATTTTAATGGCAAAGCAGTTTGTGCTCATAAAATCCACTATTCACTCTAGGTACAGATAAAACATTTACAGGCCAAATAACTACATTGGTCTAATAATCAATGGTATGACGACCCATTTTGTCACTTATGAAGCTGTACTCTTTTTCAAGTTCTTCATCTATAAAACCTGCAACTTCAATTGCATATAATATACAATATTATTTGTTTTTCGATAAATATTATCGTTGAGCAAAAAGTAGAATTAATCCTGTGCAAAGATTTTCCTCGTTTCAGAAAGCTTCAGTCATAGGCAATACTTGTTAAGAATATCAAAACTCTAAGATTTATGTATTTTAGGGAAAAGTGTATGCTGGATGGGGTATCCATCTTTTTGTATGGCAGTAAATGCTGGACAACCTCTCTGTGGATGAGAAGAAAACTAGCGGTGTTAATGTTGATCCTAGCGGAGAAAGTGGCGGAGAAATTCCAGGACAGAGCGACTAAAAAACAAGAAGTAAGAAAACTCAGAAACAAGAATGTCTTAAAGAAAATGGTAACAATGAAAAAGAAAACACCTGCCCAGAATGAGAATGAGACAGCTGAAATTATTTGGACAAATAATGAGAAAGAATATCTTGAAAAACCCATCCTTCTCGAGGAATTTTGAGGGCAAAAGACATAGGGGAAGTTCAACGAGTTACCCCTACCGGACAGGCTTAGGTGAATGGAGGGTAGGAATGAGGTAGGGGGTCTCAGCAAATGAAGAAAACATTGCTAAGACAGACAAGGGATAGAAAGTTGGGGATGGTCATGTTCACCATGTACTGAACAGAAGTGAATAAGCAGAACAACAACAAGGAGAAGGGAGAGAAGAGAGAAGAAGAAGAAGAAGGGTGCTGGTAAAAAACACCTAAACGTATTGAAAGTTACCAACAATTTAGGAGAAAGTACGCGTTTCTAGCTGGCTGTAAAAGTGACATTCTTAGTCGACACTAGTAAAAAAAAAAGTAGAATCATACAATATGTTGATAACTGATAAATTATGCTCTCATTACGATTGAGCTCTCTAGAGAGGAAAATTTTTAAAAAAAGGTATTACACTTCAGTAATGAATTGAGTTCTCTCAGTGACTGGCGTGTCTATACACCGCGTATATATAACACGCTAAAATATCTTCCTCTCTCATTCTATGGCTTAGGGAGTAGGCACTCCGATTGAGACCAGATCGGTCAAGTTTCGATCCCGGCCAGTGGCAAGTGGATATCTAGCCACACTCATGAACTGTGATACTGCAAAACAGGCTTGTATGTGGATGACTAATATATATGTATATGTATATATATATATATATATATATATATATATATATATATATATAGGTTTCGTTAAATAATATAGACAAGTTTTGTCTATTTATTTTGTGTAGGATCCGTTCGTATCGTCTGATAAGCTTGATGGTGCTATCGTTGAAAGACAATAAGAAATCACAGTAATTGTTGATTTTTTTATCAGGTCTAAGCTTTCGACTTACATAAACCATTATCAAAGAATAAACATTGACATATATTGAACATAGAACATTTAAGCTATTAACAAATTGGAATTAAATAAAGAGAATTAAATGAAAGAGACAATATATGTTAATGTTTATTCTTTGATAATGGCTTATGTAAGCCGAAAGCTTAGACCTGATAAAAAATCAACAATTACTGTGATTTCTTATTGTCTTTCAACGATAGAACCATCAAGCTTATCAGACGATACGAACGGATCCTACACAAAATAAATAGACAAAACTTGTCTATATTATCCAATGAAACCTGTATTAATGAAAAAATACTGCCAAAATACACACAATATATATATGTGTGTGTGTGTGTGTGTGTGTGTGTGTGTGTGTGTGTGTGTGTGTGTGTGTGTGTGTGTAAACAGCTCTGTAGATGAAGGAATATAGAGACTAGATTGCACAAAATGACCAATGATGTACATCAGCGAAACCTCCAGAAAGCAAAAAACAAACAGACTATACGAACATCGCAGAGATGTGCTGCATAACAACAATTTAAACACAATTTTGGTCAGGGTCACCATAATACATCTGAACACTATTTTGACTTAATAAATGCCAGTCAGATTAGAAGAGAAAAAGATTCACTCAGAATAAATTCTGAGTTGCACAAAACTCACGCAAAAGCACTAATAACTCAATATGTCGCATACAAAATAGAGAAATAATCAGAATCTTCTATTTCGAGTGAGCTGATTATGATTCCAACAGACACCAACGGATTTAACATATGATAGTTCGCCCGAAATAGGCTCACACTTCCGATTTACCATGAAATAACGTGTCTGCCTAAATCTTTTCTTATATTTGCTCTATATGTATTTATATACGTATATATTTAGAGCTCTCTTAGAAAGTTATCCTACCAATGTATGTACAGGAAACTCTTGGATTCTTCTATATCTACACCGCATGCTTATGTGTGTGTATATATATATATATATATATATATATATATATATATATATATATGAATGTGTGTGTGTATGTGTGTGTAATTTTTTTAAGATAGAGTATATCTGTAAAGATGTGTCTTGTGGTCCAGTCAATATCGCCTTGGAACGAGAAAGTGGAGAGCCGAGTTCGAATTCCTATTTAATTCATTGCATTCCCATACACGCAAATGCCGTAGGAAAAGCTACAAATCCGCTTCTCTCTCCAAGTATGGGTTAACGAGGAGAACATTTTGGTTTTATAGCCTTGGTTGGCAACCAGTCTACCGCAGAATGTAATGGAAACTAACTGCGGGAAAATCTTCTTCCCAATCAGTCATGTCTCTTTCATGACACAATCACCTAAGCGTGTATCACGTAAGGCACTTAACTGACTGACTGATATTTGTAAAAGGAAATATGAATAAAAACAAAAGAAAATATATTTATGCCAACGCGTTTCTGTTGTATAATACCTTGGTCGGTGTGAAATAATGCCGGTGTTCATTCATGATTTCCAGTGAAAATTTTTGCCAGGAAGTGTATTTTGCATTCTGCGCAGAGATTAAGGGCAGAGAGCAACAATTGTAAGCTGGGTTTTTGTTTTGACGAGCGAAGGTTAGAAGGCTCAATGCCGAGATGATACGGAATCACCGGAAGCTACAGTTGTCAATGGGGACAACTATTTATATGACGTCAGCTGTCACAGTTAGTTTAACTTTTGAGTTTGGAATTGAGTAGCAAACAGCAGTAATCCCACCAGATCAGGCTCACCCACTCCACAATACGGCTAAGTCACCGCTTTGTTAAAAAGAACACAACAAAAGCGAAAAATATATAATTGTATATTTTTAATTATATATACGTGCTGATACCTGCCGATTTTATCAGTTGCTAAGAAGAAAGTAATTTTGATTCACCTTGGATCCAGTTTATTTCGTCATGTGTCTGTGAAAAGATAATCAATATTCGGTTCTAGCAGATTCTCGCTGAATTGTTAGGTAAATGATATATCAACATTTATGGGAGAAAAACACCGAAATTTTGTTTGAAGTTTTTCAACGCAGAGGAAGCGATTTGTTTCCCCTTTAAAATAGTTGAAGTTATTATCTTCGCCGTCGTACCATCGTTCGCTCCCAGAAGAAGCTACCTATCCGTCGAAGAGGATATATAGCATTTCGTCCTCTGATATAGTCAATCAGAGGACGAAACGCGTAGGATAAGATAAATCTTATTATTTTCTTTATTCTTATACTAGCAGTATAGCCCGGCGTTGCCCGGGTGTAATGACAGTTTTAAAACTAATCCACGATCCTGGAGCTCAGATTCTTTGGACCTTGGCACGAAAGACTGAAAAGCAATAGTTGTTTCCAGTGAAAGCAAAACCGTAGACTGAATGAAAAATGAATGGATGTAAGTCAAATTTTGATTTCTTGGTATCGATATAAAATAAGTTTTTTTCGTCATAAACTGAATTTCGAAGGCTAAATAATTCCTCTGAGTAAATGGTATCATGACTGAGACTAAGAACTACAATTATACCTACTTAGAGCCAAACCCGAAGCAAAAACTAAAATAAAAGGGCTGAAAAAATACATACAGGCAGATAAACAGACACACACACAAACATCTTGCCGTTTATATATATATATATATATATATATATATATATTATCGATTTTATGCACTATTGTATGAACTGCAACCTTGAAACTTCTGAATATCGTTTCTTATGTCTTTGTCTATGAGTGTATCAAATTTGATTAAAATCGGACCACTCATTCTATAAACCGATTTTTTCGTTTATCGATTTTCAATATTTATCGGGGTACCTCGACACAAAACCTAGCTAAGAACACTCGCAGATGCTTATAGTACAATTGTGTAAATTTTCAAGAAAATCGGTTCAGCCGTTTCGAAGTCTATAGGTAACGCACACGCACACACACAGAGACAAACACACACATACACACACACAGACAAAGTTCCATTTAAAGATAAATTTAGATATATGTATGTAGGCATATGTATATATAATGCGTATATTTTCCAACAAGTTTTATCACATCAAAGACACGTACTGGGGGAAAATTAAGACCATTTACTTCTTGTGAATTTTCTCTCAATCTCATCAGTTTGCCTCGTCAGCGATGCGTTGATTGTTTTTTAATTGATTTATAAATTCTCGGAGGTATTCGGGTTATTTATAAAAGTTGGAATCGATGTAGTTTATTACTTTCTGGTCCGGTCTCCTACTTTTCATGACTGAAGCTACTAAGGAAAGTCCATATCTCTTTGCTAAGTAAGAAAATTGTATATTTACGCAAAAGGATCTTGTTATGAAACTTTTAGTTGAAATAAAAAAGAGATTAAAAGAAGTGAAAATATAGAAAAGTCAACATACTTATTCATGCAAAAACTGTAATTAAGACATCTTAAACGTGACATTTTTGTTCCCCTTAGAGTTTTGTGCGTAATATAGAATTAGAGAACGAATGCTATGAAGCGAATATACAGGGTGGAAAACATGAGAAAAAATAGTAGGTGATAATCATGAAGAGTAGAATACGAATAAATAGAAAAAAAAAAGAAATTGAACATGCAAGGAAAGAGGAGCGACAAATACAAATCAGGATAGAGTGAGGGAAAGAAGAAGAAGAGAAAAATCAAAACTTTATAAAGGAGGACAAGAGTAATAAAAAGAGAAGACAGAGAGAGAGAGAAAGAAAGAGAGAGAGAGAGAGAGAGAAAGAAAGAGGAAAGACAAAAGCACGATCCAAGAAAAAAAACGATTGTTTATGCGATAGAAAGAAAGATGGTCGTTTTTATAATTTTACAAGAAAACTAGGAAAGTTATTCACGTCTTGGAAGATGGCGCAGAGATAAAGAGCGAAGCAGGCGTTGAGCGAGAAATTTAACGCTTCCCCGCCTTTGTAATTATGCCGGACATGTTTTACTTATGCATACAAGAAAAAGGGTTTTTTTTTCTACAATGTAAATTTCTTCCCTGTGTTGACGCATACATGAATATACATGGGTGGGTTTTATACGTGAAGAATTTTTCGATATATATATATATATATATATATATATATAAGGTAAAATATAGTTTTAAGGTATGTTATATTTATAGGATAAAAATCCTCAATATCCGGGATAAAGCGTCTGTAAATATACGAAAAGATGTTCTGATATCAACACAGGGTGGCAACAGTTTAATTTACGCAAAGTAGCAGTCTTCATGGTCTAAAGATTACGTTCAAGCATGGAACAGACATTTCCTAATCGATGTTGACACCAGTGTCCGAACGCTTACACACACACACACACACACACACACACACACACACACACACACACACACACATTTATACATTGTGCGATGGATAAATTTTTGCCTAAATGACGCAAAAAATGAAAATAATACTTCTTCTATGTGCCCTGTCCGTTCAGGACGTAGGCGGTCATGGCTTTCCATGTCTCTCCATCCCTGGTGGCTCTTGGCACACTTTCTACTGTTAAACCATACAACCTTCGTCATCCTCATCTACCTTCAACTATGTATTTCCTTTGTCTCTTTTGTCTCTTTTCCCTATATCTGGCTTGTTAGGTTCTCTAAGCCCTCCTTCCTCATTGCATGCCCCAGGAAATTCAGCTGTCTCTTCCTGATGCTCAGTATTAATTTCCTTTTTGTTTTCATCGTTTCTAAGACCTCCTCATTGCTCACATGCTCGGTCCATGATATTCGCTGAATCCTTCTGTAGAACCACATTTCAGTAGCTTCCAGTTTTTCCTTCATCTCTGATGATATTGTCCAGCATTCACTGCCATGTGGACGAACTGACATCACATAGCAATCCAGTACTCTCTTCTTTGTTTCTAGCAATATTTTCCTGTCTCTTAATACTATACTCAACTTATAACACTATCTGATTTTAAAAGATATATTTACCAAACAACACAAAAATATCGCAAAATAATAAAGAGCAAATTTATGCAGAAAAATCGCCATTGACTTCAACTACACCCTCCAGACGACTTCAGAATCTCTTGCAATTCTTCTGGACGGTCTCCTTGTTTAAGCTGATGGATGCCGCCATATTATTTGCCTTCAGTTTATCTTTGGTGTTACAAGGAGATTTGTTGGTCTCTTGCTCAACTGCGACCCACACATAATAATCACGAGGGTTGCAGTCTGGGGAGTTAGGTGTGGCCAAATGTAAAGGGTGATGTTTGCAGTAGAAATTGTCTGACAGCCATGGTTGGCTTCTCCTGTGTGTGTGGCATAGTGTAGAGTCCTGTTGCCAGACATAGGGACTTCCATCAGTCACCCTCTGGAATCAGGACAGTACTACCTCCTCAAGGTACTTCATGTAGGCCTCTGAATAGAAGCATAACGTTGCCGTCACTAGTAATCACCCAACACTTTCCGAATCCTCTGCACAATCTCAGATTAATACCCAAACACTCTGAAATGTTCGTACTGGAGTTTTCTGTGCAAATTCAAAGCAGTATGCCGTTTTCAAATTTATGGCAGAGTGAATTGCAATCAGCGTGCTCTTCTTCTCACAAGCGGTGCCCAACTGACCTCACTATCAGAAAGAAACAACGCACAAAAAGTATAAAATGTTGACAATTTACCGATCGCAGCATATATATATATATATATATATATATATATATATATATATATATATATATATAAAGTGTTTGTGTAAAAGTATTCGACTCAATCAGGATAGGACTTCAAAAAATATTTCGATCTTTGATCTGTATGTGAGATTTTTATTAAAATGAGTAAGACAGAGCATATATATATATATATATATATATATATATATATATATATATATATATATATATATATTATCCTACCTCTATGGCACGACTCGGAGTTTCATGAGCTATACAATCATGAAGTGCACATTGCAATCTGATAGTTTAATAGGTTTGATTTTAAGTAATTCTGTAATGGTAACTTACTGGAGGATAATCTTCTGCCCAGTCAGTCATGTCTCTTTCGAGACATGATCACACAAGTGTGTATCACATATGACACTTAACTGAATTTAACTTCACTCGATGTTCATGGGAATTAAATCTTATAAAGTTAAGTTACTGCTGTTTAATAACAAGATTTAAAATTTAAATATTATGCGGTTACATGTGGATAAAAATTAAAGTTTAAATTTAAATTTTGAAATTGAAATTAAAACTAAAATTAATAAAATGCTGGGAAAGGAAATCAATTTATAGTGATATAATGCTTTTATAAACCATTGTAAGAACAAAATTCAGCAGATAGATAGATAGATAGATAGATAGATAGATAGATAGATAGATAGATAGATAGATAGATATGAACAGACTGAGATAGATAGATAGATAGATAGATAGATAGATAGATAGATAGATATGAACAGACTGAGATAGATAGATAGATAGATAGATAGATAGATAGATAGATAGATAGATAGATATGAACAGAGTGAGATAGATAGATAGATAGATAGATAGATAGATAGATAGATAGATATGAACAGAGTGAGATAGATAGATAGATAGATAGATAGATAGATAGATAGATAGATAGATATGAAAAGAGTGAGATAGATAGATAGATAGATAGATAGATAGATAGATAGATAGATAGATAGATAGATAGATAGATAGAACAGACAGATGAGATAGATAGATAGATAGATAGATAGATAGATAGATAGATAGATAGATATGAACAGACTAGAGATAGATAGATAGATAGATAGATAGATAGATAGATAGATAGATAGATAGATAGATTAGGACCTTGAATAAATTCCCGCTGAAAAATTGTAATAGAAAAAGACGTGGTTAATTTTTGATATTTATTAAACTATGTATGAGGGTCATTCAATAAATAAGATAAATTTTTCGGTATAAATACAGATAGAAGCTTACTTTTTTTTTAACCTAGTCTCTAAGCAGTGTTATACACTTTTATCATCTATGCACAAGCTTCCGTATTCCATCAGCGTAAAAATCTTTGAACTGATGTCTAAGTCAATCGCTCACAACACTTTAGACTTCATCGTCACTTTCAAACTTCGTGCCTCTCTTGAACGCTTTCAAGGGACCAAACAGGTGAAAATCTGAAGGGGCAAGGTTTGAACTGTAAGGGGGGTGAGGGAGCAGTTCCCAGCCCAGCTCATTGATAGTCTGCACCGTTTGGGCTGCTGTGTGAGGCCTTGCGTTGTCTTGATGCAAGAAGACTCTATGTGACCGATGAGCCCAGCGTTTGTTCTTTATGTCTCTCTTGACCTGTCTCAGCAGTTCACAGTAGTTGGCACTGTCAACCTTCTGTCAGACTGAATGAAGTCATTAACTGATTCGATCACCTCAGGAGACTTCACTTCTGTAGGCCTCCCAGGCCTGTCTTCATCCTCATCACTGTCTTGATAACTAACCTCTGTTCAATCCTGGATCATGCTTCTTTGTCGGCCATCTTTATTAATCTCCAAAACTCTCAAAGTTTTGTTTTTTTCAATCTGCAAAAAAAATAAATCCCTTTGAAAAAGAAGTAAAGGAAAAAATTTAAAGAAACATTTAAAGAAAAAATAAGCTTCTATCTGTATTAGAATTCCTTATACCGAAAAGTTCACCTTATTTATTGAATGTCCCTCGTATAAACCTGTGTAAAACTCTTAACATGATTTTGTTGCGTTACAGGATGTCATTGGCTTCAGCCTTCCAGGTCTCAGCGGTACTTCATAGACTTTATCAAAGAAAGACAATTTTCTTTTCTCATTCGTTTTATTATAAGAAAGGCACAGACGTGGTAGCATCGATTCTAGGAGGCAGCGGAAAGATCTTCATTGAAACGCATTCCCATTCATTGACTTAATATTCTTTCTCTATCTAACAGAACAGATTGAATTCTGTAGCCTTGATTGGCAACCAGTCCCCCGCGGAAAGTAATGGCAATCTACTGCGGGAAAATCCTATGCTCAGTCAGTCATGTCTTTTTAGAGACACGATCGCTCAAGCGTGTATCACGTATGGCACTTAACTGACTGACTGAATATAATAGTTAAAAACAATTAAAATTCTATTGACATAATGTGGGTGATCAGTTTTCTATTGTTATGAAGTAATAAACTGATCCCCACTAATTACTACTTAATAATGGAATTATATAGTATAATCCAAATGTTCTCCTTCCAGTTATGAGTCAAATAGCAGGACAAATTGTGTTCTATCGTCTTGGAAAGCAATCAGTCTACCGCAGAAAGTAATGGCAACCTGCGGGGAAATCTTCTACCCAGTCAGTCATGTTTCTTTCAAGACATGATCACCCACGGGGTACTAAACAGACTGATAGCTGTATAAACTTAAAAGTGACAAACTGAATTACAGATAAAAATGAAATAACAAGGAAGAACTTTATTTGTAAGTTTTATTTTGATATGGTTTTTTTTTTAAGCGCCGCTTAGATGTGACCCAAGGACGAAAGTAAGGAGCACCCAGTGAAGATCGAACTCACTAACTAGTTGTAATATGTTCTAGCGAGACCCGCTTGCTAACCATTACACCACGCTACATTTTAATATAGTAAAGTTTTTTCTTTCTTTCTTTTAGCTTAAAAGCATGTCATATTGCTTCTTACATCTCATACAAAAAATACAAAGGAACAAATAAAATTAAGTGTTCAACTTATCTGACTCTACTTGAAGTTTCGCAGATATGATACCCACCAGTTTTTAGTAAAAACATTACTATCAAATTTCATGACAGTGTATATCATATCTCCGAAACTTAGATATTAAATTTTATGATTAACAGTTAAGAACAAATAAAATTAAATGTACAACTCATTTGTCCCTACACCGAGTTTCCGCGATAGGTATCCACTCGTCAGGGTTTGGGGTCTTCTTCTATGAGCCATGTTCCTTCGTGACATAGAAGATTATGGCTATCCTCAACTTCTTTACTTTTTTCTCTTAGTAAGTTTTATTTTTGCTATAATCCCATTTACACGAGCTTATTAAGTAGGTCACTCGCTGATTTCCATCTTGTCTTCAATATGTCCTGTGAGTGTCAAAATTTCCGAACCTTCTTTCTTTAATATGTTGCCTATAAATTTCAACTGCCTCTTTCTGATTCTAAGTATAAGTGCTCAAATTCCTTAAAACCTCTCCGTTGCTCACATATTCAGTGAATGGGATTCTCAGCATGCTTCTGTAGAATCATATTTGTGGTAACTTAAGTCTGTTTTTAATCATATAGGAGGACAGGTGTTACATAGCATTTGTTTTTGTTTCTAAGGAGATTTTCCCATTTCTTAATATTCTATTTGCCTTTTGGAAAAGAAAATCTGCTGTTCCAGTACGGTTTCAGATTTCCGTTAAAATATTTCCTAGATATGTAAATTTTTTTTAAATATGATGAGCTTAATTTGATTATTATTATTTATTATGCCTGATGATGGCTCATGTGAGACGAAAGCTTAGAACCAACTTAATAAAAAATTATCCAACTGTTGAAGAATTTTTGTCTTTATTTTCAACTGCAATCAAAGCCAAAATACGATGTTTAGAACGGTTCATGATTAAACATAATATACATTCATTGTCTCTTATATTTAACAGTATATGTTTAGAAATTATCTGCTGCCTCGATGCACTATATATATATATATATGCATATATGTATATATGTATGTATGTACGTCTAACCATTCGGCTATGCACCTATGAAGCGAGGTTTCGAATCTCACCAGTGTCGATTTCTCAGGAAGGTGACTTCTTGGTGTTATCGATCTCGAGGAGGTGATCGCAGCGTGCGGTACCTTTGGAAAGTGCATGAAAAGCATAACACGGGTTGACTCAAGCCCTGTGAGTTAAATTGGGTAGACGGCTTCCTTTGAAGAGCCGTCGATGGTTGTGCTAGATCGAAGTCACAAGTCATCGTGATCGAGGGTTTGAGCGTCTTGGCTTTGTTCAGACTGTTGATCATGCTAGATCATGCTCTATGGGTGTTAAATAAACACAAGTGTCTGCACTGGGGATTATCTAGCCACCTCAGTAGACGGGTATCCTTGAACAAAAGTGGCCAGCTAGTATTATTATGTAGGCACATACAAGTAATTTCTGAAACATTAACGTATATAATTTTTAATACATATGTATCTAGGAGCCAAGTTCGAATTCCAGTTGAATTCATTGCATTCACTTACACGTAAATACCCTTAAGACAGGTATTAATCCGTCTCTTCCTTCCAGTTATGGGTTAAACAACAGGACAGATTGGATTCTATAGCCTTGGTTGGCAATCAGTCTACCGCAATGGCAACCTACTGCGGGATAATCTCCTGCCCAGTCAGTCATGTCTCTTTCGAGACATGATCGCCCAAGCATGTTTCAAGTATGGCACTTAACTGGCTAATATATATAAACTTTCGGCAATAAATTATTTAAATTAACAACATCGTTTATGGCTGTAAATATTTTGTTGATTACACTTTACTAAGTATTTACTTACAAACGCATGAATATTTGTAAAGATTTATTTGATTGGATGAAAATTCGGTCCCTTTAAACTATTTTCTATTTTTTCTTTTCAGATTATAAGAAATCGAAGGTGAGTCCACTTTTATTTTACTCGCGTTTTAACTCTTTTTTTCTTTTGCATTTTGATTAAATGTTTTTAAAAAATGGTGAAATATAGTCGGTCTTTTACATCGGCACCATAAAATGGCTTCCTGAGAAAACAATTTATCATTAGCCTTAAAGAGAAAAGAGCTTTATTTCATTGTTGTTCCTATTTTATCATTTAATCGAGAACAGAGAAAGGTTTATGCGATTGCTTCTGGCACCATTTCAAGATTCAATAATAAAAAAAAAATTCTGAATCATAGATTCAAATGTTTTAAAAACTTCCGCTTGTGAAATGGGGCTGATATTTGTTTGACTAATATAAAAATGCATATGACAAACGTCACGTGATTGTGCAGTCGTAATCATTTATTAAACTTCGGTTAGTTTCGGCACTAGGCCAGAGTAGTGGTGTACCCAGTAAGGATCGAATTCATTACATTGAGAATTTATTTATGAGATTGCTATCCATACACACAATGTTAAGTGAATAATCCGTGAAATATGTTGTGTTTTTTAATCATTTCACCCCAAGCAAGTCAGTAAAGCCGCTAAGATACAGTTACTGAGTGGGAAAGAAAAATGAAAACAGCGAAACATTATTAAAGAGCGAGAACAATGGAAGAGCAATCAAGAAGACACTAGATAACGATTGGAATCGGTTTTAAATGTATAAACATTAAACTTGGCTGGAAAGCATGGAGCCGGAAGGGAGTTCCACAAAGCAGAAATGCGAAACTGTTAGCATAGAATATATGGTTACATCTAACTTGAAAATGATGAGACTTTGTTGCTAGTAAACGTTGATGTAAACTCAAATATGATCGCCAGCAAATAAAAAAAATAACATGAAATAGATATTTGTCTATAATGGAGGACAAGCGAATTTGACAAAGAAACAGAATTAATTGAGAAAAGTTTATTTTAAACCTTTGATATCGCGAATCAGTTCAAGCACGTACACCTATATATAGCACCTAATGAGCCTACCTAGGTTTCACCTAAACGGACCGTCAGGGAAAGCTGGCCAGCTTTCCCTGACGGTCCGTTTAAGTGAAACTTAGGTAGGTTCATCTGGCTCATTAGGTGCTATTAAGTTCGCTCTACCTTTGTATTGAGCACTTTCTGTTAGATGATTACTTGTATCGGGTTTTTCTTTAGGATTCATGCTGATTTCGGTCCGAACACTTTTGACCGACTTTCGTGCCTTAAGCTCCTTTTTTTACAACTATTTTTTCCTTCGTTCAATAGTTTTCGAGGAAGGTTTTCGCGACGAGTATAATTATAATCTCTCTCATATATATATATATATATATATATATATATGGAATAAAAAAGTGTGAAAGGCCGTGAACGTTTTGTTTAAAGTGTATATCTATTGTTGTTATTATACATGTTATGATAATTTAAGTGTCCATAATATATTTGTGAATGCTACACGTGTTTTGAGTCCACGATTGACTCTCTTCAGGCGAATAAATTTGTGGCTTTACGTATCGAGTTCCTTTTGTTTCTGAGGGCCAAGTTGTTGTTTATAAATAAGTAAGTAGAAAATAAAAATAAGAAAATAAGTCAAGTCTGTAAAATAAAATAAGATAAAATAAATCAAAATTTGGTGTATTGAATAGTCTGTGTTTTCTCATATCAGAACGTGTATAAATAAATAAACAAATAAATAAATAATTAGATGAATAAATCAAGTGTTTACCGCAATTTGAAATGATGGGGTTCCCTCATTAGTACGTGAAAATTATCTTCTAGGCGCCTTTGCTTATCTACAAGTCTCTTCATATATATATATATATATATATATATATATATATATATATATATATATATATATATATTTATATACATCTTTCAGCAACCCTTAATATTTGCGCATTTAGGAAGCAATCCATCTTTGATAAATGTTCCGTTAAAAATGATTGAGAAGGTACAACGGCTAACTTTATTTATTAAATTTTCTTGTGTTCTTACAGTTTTTTAAACTATGTAGAAATTGTCCAATTGTTTTTTTATGTTCGTCCGTATATATATATTAAAATACTTTAATCCAAACGGAAAAGTAGGAAGATAAATCCCAAAAACGTGATCCTAATTAATATTAAATTTTAATATTAAAAAATGATACAGGAGGAGAGCTCAATGGAATTAAAATTACAGAGCTAATATAAAATACCACTCTCTTGTGACGTTAATTTCTTAAATCTTAACCGTCATTTTTTTTATTTTTTTTATTTCTCTTTTTTATTTTTATTTTTATTCTCTTTTTTATTCTTTTTATTATTTTTATTTACATTTTGAAATATTACGGTTGCTGAGGAGACGTGAAATCTCTCTCAGCGATTTCATGTTGAAATGTTCATTCAACAATTTTGAATATTGAAAATGTATTTTATATATATATATATATATATATATATATATATATATATATAATACCAGTTAAAGAGTACTGAAGGTTTTATTGATTTTAAGTGCCCCGGCACTTATTATGGAAAGTGCTCAATATAACAAATATTATAGAGCTTAATATAATTACATAGTTATAAATTAATTGTACATTGCGACATGGAAATTTTTTCGGGATAGATTTTCATCATCAGGCAATTTTTGATGTTGGTTGTGCAGATGATTTACATTTAAATAACAAAAACCTTTGGTTTGCTGTGTATGTGTGTTTCTTTTAACTAATCAGAGCGAAGATTCATTTTGGGATTTGGCCCCAAAGTATACATACTAACCAACATTTTCTCTTTTTTTCTTTTTTCCTTCTCTCATTCTAACCTTTTCCCTTCTTCCTTTCCCTCCTTAACGGTCAAGATGTTAACCTGCCTTTAACCTGATCTTATCATTTAACTTTTTTCCCCTCTTCTCTACCTTTAGTTTTATTGTCTTTAATGTGATATGCCCATTTAGTACCAAGGCTGTTTTTTTTTTACTTTCTTATCATTTTTGGTTTATCTATTTATTTGTTGTAAAGCCTTTTTTTATAAAAAAAAAATTTATATAAATAATTTTATGTTACAATTTACTTTATTTCAATAGTTCGTTAGTAATTATTTTTTTTAAGCACCTGTTGGTTATATGCATGTTATTTCATTTAGATTTTACCCATTTTCTAATGTGAACATTTTGCAATGTCTACATTTATCTCATTGCGCTTATTTAATAGATTTTAATTCTTAAGTGATTTAATAATATGTTTTCGTATAAACATAATGAACATGGTTCATTTAATGACTTACATGTTTTAGCTTCTTTTAAAATTTTTCACTTTATTGTGGGTGTTTTTTTTGTTTTTGTTTTTTTTAGATACCAATGATATTTTCTATAGGGATGTTCTATTTTTGTATTTATTATTAAATGAAGAGGCGTGCTGGTCAATCTACTGTTTAAGAGCATTTTTAGTACTCCCTATGTAAATTTTTATATTATTCGGGTTTTCCTTTGAAGATATTTTGCATTGATAGACATTTGATTCTGTTAGGGACCTATTTTCTAATGGGCATTCTATAGGGTTTTTGCAATTACATTTTTCTTGTCTAAATTGTTATTTTCTGTTATCCGGTTGTTTTCATTGATTTTGTTGAAGTTTTTTAAAATATTATTATTGTGATGTTTTATGATTTTTTCTAGATTGTTCGTACCGCTGTAACTTAATTTAATAGTGTTTTTGTTAAAGATCTTACTTAGTGTATTTTTTCCGGAAAGTGTTTCCTGATTAACGCGAGGAATTTTTTCCCCAATTTATTACTAGGAATTTGATGGAAAGGGTGTATATATATATATATATATATATATATATATATATATATATATATATATATATATGTTCAGTCCGTAAACGGTGAGGACAATCCAACAAGATTAACTTAATATAAAATATTAAGTGTTATATCTATATAGGAAGCTCAATGGATGTTATTCAGAGCAATATGATATTTATAAAGGAAAACACAACACGTTATTTAAATTTGTTATAAATTATAATTTATTTCTATGAGCTTAACTAGTTCATTTCATCAGACCATACAATATTCCTACTATTTGGTACAAAAAATTTTGCCGGAATAAGCATTTTCTTTAACTGAAGAGAAGGATAAAAATAAAAATAAAATAAAAATAAAAATAAGGAGAAAACCTTAATTCAAGCTAGAAAACCATAGTAATTGCACCAAACCAGCCAATTATGTGTGGAAATGAAAAGTAAAAAATAAAATAAATGCTAATATAAGGTGGAGTATATTAAGAAAAGCCAAACCTCACATCAATAGTGATGGCTGCCAATTCTGCCAGAAAAGAAAAATTGGCTATTAGCATAATTTCCAAAATGAAAACGGTTATTAAAGGAAAGATTTGAAAAAATATTCGGATATATACACATTAGAAAATACATTTTGGATTTGTACAAAGCCGGTTAATATTATGTGCAATACTGTTCCGGTTGTCTTGAATCACTTGTCGCCTTATTTTCTTCCAGTTTCAAATTCCTGTTGTGACTTTAAACTAAAGCGTTAGAGGATCAGTTATTCTTTAATGGTGAAATGTTGAAACCCTAGTAGCGTAATCGGCTGTTCTTCTTAATTTTAATGTGTATGTGTGTGTGTATGTGTGTGTGGTACAGAGTGATTTCTGAGAAGGGGAGAGAAAAGAAAAAGATGATAATGGAATAAGAAAAAACACTGAAAGTGAAACGACGAGGAAAACTTATGGATTCAAGGCAAACTCCTTAAAGAAAATCAGCTTCCGACAGTTTACTTCCAAACCCAACATGCGATCGAGCCATGCCCACAAGAAATAGAGTGTTGTTTGTCCAGAACCTTCTGCTATGCAAGGACGCATTGATAATAACTGTGATTGGTAGTCTACTTAAAATATATAAGCTTAAGTATATATATATATATATATATATATATATATATATATATATATATATATATGGCGAATCCGGTAATAGCTTTAGATTTCGCTTCAATAATCACAAACTTAATATACGCCAAAATAATCAATATTCTCCAGTAGGAGCACATTTCAACCAACCGGGTCACACCTTAGAAAATTGCAAATGTTTACTAATAGACTCCAATTTTAGTTCTACATACGCACGCAGAAAGAAATACAAATACTGAATTTTAAAATTAAATACACACAAGCTAGGGTTAAATAGGGACTTAGGTGCTTTGAATCTTTCCAAATACTTCAATAACTAAACGTTTTTAGATACATTTAAAAATTTATTTTTAGCTTTTTTAGATATAATTAAAAAATTTTTTTATCTAAAGCAAATTTACAAGCATTATTAAAGATAGGTTTACGTTTACAAACATAATTTTAAAAAATCTGTCGCTTTCAACGTCACTTGATGTAAAAACAAAAACTCTCTCCACAAACGCGTCACGTGATGTAAACTAACGCGTCACGTGATGTAAACAAACTCTTCACTTACGCTCTCTCGAAATATCTAGAAATACGTTACTAATTCAAATTTTAAAATCATTTGTTTCTGATGAAGGACCGAGGGCGGTCTGAAATATCAAATATAATAGTAGAAATAAACAAATACTGTCAAAAAAACACATTTTCAAATTCAAAACGTTTTAATATTCTTTCCTAGATAGATAGATAGATAGATAGATAGATAGATAGATAGATAGATAGATAGATAGATGAAATATTTTTGTAGATATATATGTAAGTAGAAGAACATAGATGCATTAATACTATTGCACGTATACTGAGTAGATAAAATCTAATCAGAAGAATTACGTTTTTGATAGAGATGATCATGATAATGCTAATGTTAATAGATAGATAGATAGATAGATAGATAGATAGATAGATAGATAGATACGAAGGGTCTGAGATAGATAGATAGATAGATAGATAGATAGATAGATAGATAGATAGATAGATACGAAGGGTCTGAAGGGATAGATAGATAGATAGATAGATAGATAGATAGATAGATAGATAGATACTACGAACAGAGTGAGAAAAATTTGAGTACCTGTAAAGAAAAATAACCTTATTTCAGACATTCTTTTTTTTTTTTTTTCAAATAAAATAATTTTATATGCTTTTTTTTATCTTTAAACCCCAAGCAAGGTAACAATTGCCACCAGGATGCAAGGTATTATAATGAATGAAATAGAATGAGAAATCTTCAGTGAGAAATGAAGAATGGCAGTAAGTTTCCAGTTATACCGAAGATGGCGATTAATCTTGCATTTAAATTTTTGAAGTTTTGATGGCAAGCAACCAAGACATTGAAACAAGTGAAAAGTACGAGTAAAGAAACCATCAGAATAAAAATGAAGGCTGCATTTCGTTAGTCCAACTGTCAAAAGTTGAGAACTAGATGCCAATTTGGTAGCACTTTTAAATTCATGTAGTCGTAGCCAGCCTTTGAGATTTGAAAAAGAAATCACTCGACCGGCGGTCGAGAACGAAGGAAAAATTTACTCGCCCCAAAATCATTTTACTCGACCAACTTCATTTTCTTAATAGTCGCCTTACGTAAGCATAGTGTGAATCGCTGGCGAAAAACAAAAGATGAAAATTTAGTTAAAATGTCGAACGTGTTAGAAAGGATTTAAATTTTTTTAACAACAAAATTTGATCTTTCGTCTTAATAATAGCATCAACATTTTGATGATAAAACTTTATTTTTATTAAGTTTGAGCTTTTTAAAAATCATGATATGCCGCTTTTTTTTCTTTTTTTTTTTTTTTTTTTTTGGCAATTGAGTGGAGGTACCTAAATTCGTAGTTTAACTACAACCTCCATCTCCGAGATGATAAAATACAACAAATCTGATTTTCTCATAATTTTCTTTAAAAAAATTACTTGCTTGTATAATTTGTTTTTCGGTGTGTAGTTGAAAGAACTATGCGTATTTTTTCTGCTTTCTTTCAAGTGTTCGTTTTTACTTTTCGTAAGCAGGGAGGAAATAATGATGTTGAGTCATGGATAATATTTTTCCAAATGAGTTTCTAAAAATCTGTGAGCGTTTTTAATCTGGTCGACAAAGATATTTTGGCTCCACTCTGAAGGCGTTGATTAAACGGATGTTTACACTGACCGGGACGATAAAAAAGAGACGGGAGCCTGTCAATCTAAATTCCAGTTGTCAGATCTTGCTTTGATGATTGAGGGATGTCAGTCTTTTGTTTAACTACACATTTCGACGTAAATCAGGCGCTATGCGTAAGATCAAAGAGTTCAATAACGTCATTGTAGGTCATTCTAAGTAACTTGTGAATTTTCAATGGCATACTTTTGGGTTTTAAAAGAATCAGATTTCCTTTTTTTATATTTGAAGGAACATGTTCCATTGTGAGATTTTTAATCGATCGCGGGTGAGTAAAGCAATAAACTTTAATCGCCCAATTAAGTTTTTAATCGACTGAATCGATCGGGCGATTGAAATCTCAAAGGCTGGACTTGTGGCACCAGGAAAAAGAAGCTCGCCAGAGCAGTTGCCATAAAAATACTTTTTAAGAAAGTAACTTTAGTCGAGATGCCAATTCAGAATCGACCACATTAAATATTCTTCCTTAAATTTGTCAAGAATCTCGAGATATAGATTAGAAACACCTGACAAGATATGGCAGCAATATTCAATGCATGAACGAATTTTTTTATATTTGTTAATGTGACAAATGAATTCTGACGAAAAAAATTGAGTGAGTTAACTTTCCTAGCAGGAGACTTAGAAATTAAAATTACACTTGATTAATTTATCGATATCAGCCATGTTATTTCGTTTCCGTCTTTCATGCTTTGACAGGTTTCTCTAATTATTCATAACGTCCCTAAAAACAACATTTGCTGAAATTCAAGATATACTTATTTTTATCTTTTTCTTTTTATTCAAAAATTTTCTAATCGTTCCTATTTTTAATCATTTTTAATCATTTATTTCTTTTTAGAATTTTCTGCCACGTTTTCACTTTGTCTAGTTTTTTTAGCCTTTATTTTCGCACTTTTTATTTATATATATTTTATGAATCTACTTAAATTTTCCAAATAAAAACCAACCTACAACTACCTGTTTTTAAGTTATTTCCAATTTTAAATCTTCCTTAGCAACAACCTTTAGAAAGAAATTTTCGTTTATCTTTGACAAAATTAACCGCTTCCGGTTTATGCAAACGTTCGTTTTTGTTTCTATTTTTTTTTTTTTTCAGGTTTAATCAAAAAATTATATTTTCATTGAAACTTTAAAATTTTCCACATTTTTATATTTTTTTATTTTTTATTTTTTACATTAAAATAATTTGTTCCGGATAATTTAAATAATTTAAATAGGCTTTTGTTGGAAGAAATCAACATCGATATTGTTGTGGAGTAGTTTTCGCACTGAAGGTTATAATCGTGTTGTGTCGGTTGCTCATTATCTGAGGATTAGGTATGTTTCACCATAACAGATATAAAACCTATCAATAGTAAACTCAGTTCATTCGTAGTAGAAAGGCGCCTATTGATTTACAGTTAGTGCACAGTAGAATTTACAAGCATTTGAATGTAAATATGTTTCTCTAGTCGGATGTGCGTTGTGGTGCAGTTGGTATCAGTTAGGAAATTGCAGAAACGATTTCGAATTCCAGTCAAATTCGTGGCACTCAATTCTGCGCAAATATCCTTCAGAAAGGTATGTATTAATCCTCCGTTTCTTCCTCCAATTGTGGGTTAGGCATCGGAGCAAATTCATTTCTATGGTCTTGGTTGGCAACAAGTCTACCGCAAAAATTAATGGTAATCTCCTGAGGAAAAATCTTCTGCCCAGTCTGTCATATCTCTTTCGAGACATGATCGCCCGAGCATATATTATGTGTAGGAGTCTGAAAACATCGGCATTTTTTAAAAAAAACAACCGATCTTGAATTAGATCCTTGATATTTAACACATTAATTATTATTATTATTACTAATTGTTAGTCTACACAATGAAAATAAATACAATATTGAAAACCAAGCTTTGGGGGTGTTTAGTAAATTAAACAATTCTCACTCTATTTCACTTGACACATATATTGGCCAGAATATATATTTGCAATTCCAGCTCTGGAATTGTAATTTATGCGACATGCAAAATTTGAAAACGAATATCGCAGAAAACTTGTGTGCACACATCTATTTCAAGTTTCTACCTTCAGAGTGAGAAACCCGATTTGTATCCAAGAAAAAGCATGCACGCCGGATAATTTCAGAATCGTTGGATAGAATCGCAGCTGCAATTGTAAGAAAAAAAATCTTATAAAATATCTAAAATAATTATACAAATATAATTTGTAAAATTACTATAAACCTCATCTGTACGGTTTGCACTCGTATATTCGTTTGTAGGTTTTTTGTTTATGTATATTTAATGTATATATATGTAATGCATATATATATGCATATATATATAATGTATATATATGCATATATATATATATAATGCATATATATATATATATGCATATATATATATATATATATATATATATATATATATATTTGTGCGTATGTGTGTAAATTTTGAATATAAGTAAAATATATATGGAAATGGATAATATGAATCAATATTTATGTATATATATATATATATTTACATTACCAGCTACAGTTATTAGGCCACCCCAAGTAAGTTTTTAAAAAGAAATGATGTTTTTCATACTATTTTTAGTATTTATTGCCAAGTGGATAATTCTAAATGAAAATAGAATGGTCCTTTTGTTAGTATTACTTTGCAAAATTTTTCAAGGCAAATAGCGACAATTTATCCATCGCATCCTGTAGATTTGCTATATATATATATCCTACCAGCCATAATTATAAGGCCACCCCAGTGTTTTAAAAAATGATATATTTCATGCTATTTTTTAGTATTTATTGCCAAGTGGATAATTCTAAATGAAAATAGAATGGTCCTTTTGTTATTATTACTTTGCAAAATTTTACAAGTCAGCCAAGGAGCCTTTGCTTCGGCCAGCCAATAAGAAGAAGAGACTAGCATGGGGAAGAGAGCACAAAAACTGGACACCAGAACAGTTCATTTGATGCACATGTTTTGTGCAGTATTAACAAAAAAACATTTTATTTTCATTTATAATTATCCACTTGCAATAAATACTAAAAAATAGTATGAAATACATCATTTCTTTTAAAAAACTGGGGTGGCCTAATAATTATGGCCGGTAGTGTATATATATATTTTTTTGTTTTTAATCATATCACCCCGAGCAAGGTGGTAACGTAGGAGTGAAGAGATTGAAAAAGAGAAAACCGGAAACCGCATCCTAAACAGGGAACAAGGGATGAGCCTCTTCACCTGTTCAATAGATAATATGAATCAATACTTATATATATATATATATATATATATATATATATATATATATATATATAAGTATTGATTCCTATTATCCATTTTCAGATATATTTTAATTATATTGAAAATTTAAACACACACACACACGCACACACACACACACACACACACACACAAACACACTCATATATATATATATATATATATATATATATATAATTGTTTATTTGGGCAACAATCCCTCTTTCATGCATGTTTCGTTAAGAACAACTGTCAAGATACAGCTATTAAGACTTTTGTTTAATTTTTCTTGTATTCGTATAATTCTTTTATTTTCTGAACATAAAGTGTGTAAATTCTGTCCAAATGTTCTGCATTTCCAAGCGCTTTTAGCCCTCCGCCTGAAACAGTTTAATATGAATAAAATTAATATTAATATTAATAGGACCTGTTTTTGGGGATTTTATCTACATGTTATTTCTTTTTATATATATATATATATATATATATATATATATAATTATTAACGAGTTATTAATTAGAATTAAATTAGACCAGTATACAGTTGTATTACAAACAAGTGTAGAATCATCAGCAAACATCAGATCTAATATCAGAGATACTCTGGTTTTTGTTTTGTGATTATGTAAACCACCATTTGTCGGAACACAAACTGAACCCCTTTTTCACAGTCTCCATATGCGTGTTTCAGCATAAGGGTGAAATACAAGTCAAGCAGAACTGGTGCCTGTTAGAATTTTTTTGGGCACCCTTGTATACTGGTGAGCCAGCCATGGGCTGACTCATTTTATAGTTCCCCAATAGAAAAGTTAACCAATCAGAAGGCTGAAAATATTCAATGCAACGTGGATAAAAACGACCATATTTTCCTGAGTATTGGCGGTATAATCCAATCCAATAGTGTGTCTGACTCGTGAAAGTTAATCTTTGACGTTGTTTCAATGAACAGATTACGTACTGCGCTGTATTCTATATTCATAAACTATAGTGGACATGGTCAACAGTGCCATTACACAACCCTGTTTTGTACCATTTCTTACATCACAAACAACCGATGACTGATCCTTAGAAAGGAGTGAAGCTTTCTTTCCTTGATGAAATGAAATGGTGATATTCAGCATGTTGTTTGGTATACCTATAGTGAGTTGTTTATCTGTTATTTTCCCGTTTGTAGTGGGAGTCCGTTCTAGAGAAGGGTAGTTGTATATTGTTGCAGGTTAACGGAATTTGGCCTTGTGGAAGATAGCCCACTATAAGTCATGAAATGATTACAAATCAAGAAAGGCAATTTGAGTTGAAAAATAACATTTTATATATACACATATCAATTAATGATTTTACAATTAAAGTAATACTAGAATATAGGTCCAACGGTGGTTAAAATGTTCATGGCAATTAATAAGCTGAAAGAAACTTAAGGCTTAGGAATGTGGGGAGCGTGTAAGTGAGGAATGTCTTTGATGTAGTCGCTCCTTAGTTCAGTAAGTAGTTTTGAGACAGGGATGAAGGAAAGAGGCAAGCGTAGTAGCCACTTGACTTAGGTCAAGGGGATATTGATTACACTCTTCTCCTTGAGGTTTGTTTACTGAGGTCTGTCTGTATCCGCTTTTTAAATCTGATTTTTGGATCACAGCAGCTCGTTTGGGATTTCACACTTGTATTTGAATCTTGACTTCTCATTGGCTGATAAATAAAATTCGCGTAGGCTCGCGAAATGGAAATTTAATATTTAATCAATTTTTATTTTTCAACCGGAACATCTGCGCGAACCCGGATGCGCACGGACGACTTTTGGTCATTTGCTTTTTGGTCGTGAAAGCGCTAACATCCGGACCATCGCTTTTGCTCGGTCGGTATCACCACATAACCAGCGTCTTTAAAACCTTCTAAAAAAATTCCTATTGATAGTATCAATAGCCTTGATTAGGTAAACAATGTGTAGCTCTTGATTTTTCTCACGGATTTTCTCGGCAACTTGTCTGAGCGAAAACATGATGTCAATAGATCCACGATATCCACATTGGAATATACATCATCAACAAGTTAGGTGATTGTTCTATTGGGTATAATGAGAGCAATGATCTCTCATGTTATGCACGGTATGTAATGCTATCCCAGTTGTCACAAATGCTTTTTTTTTAATTCTTAAATAGATGTTGGATGAAAGCATCTTTGAAGTCTTAATGGACACCATCTATTTTCTAAATAACTACAAATAGCTCAAGAAACTTCTTGGTCAGCTTTTTTCCGCCCTATTTATATGCTGAATGTATTTCGTCATTTTCACTTGACATCTTTTTAATGGCTTCCTGAACTTGCTAAATAAGAAAGCTAAAGTAATTTTTTTAATCATTTCACCCCAAGCAAGGCATTCCACTGCCACTATAGCGCAGAGGGTTACATAGGTGAAGGTGCTGAGAGAGCGATTGAATATAGGAAAGGTCAGAAGGAGGGTGATAGACGAGTAAGAGGGTACATAGGAAGAGTGTTTGAGAGAATGGGTGCGAGTTAGTGTGTTAGGAGGTGTCTATTGCCCTTACATTTAAATTCCTAGAAATTGTAGCTGTCGGGGAAATAAGTATGCGGAAGGGAATTCCACAGGCGGGAAGTGCGAAAAAAGAAGCTGTTGGAGTAGAAATTTCGGTTACATTTTATCGGTTTCACTGTAAAAGGGTGGGACGTCGTTGCTAATCTAGTATCTCGTGCAAATTCGTACCTAGGCGGCACCAGTGATCTAAGTTCATCAGAGCAGAAACCGTGAAAGTATTTATAGAAGAGGCACATGGAAGCCACGTCACGCCGGTGAGAGAGTGACTGCAGGCTGTCAGCCAAGTCGGTATCGATCACATTACAGATTCTCCGTTGTATTTTGTCAAGAACCCCGAGAAGAATAGCAGGGGCACCCGACCAGATATGGCAGCAGTATTCAATACCAGGGCGGATGGTAGATTTATATATGTGCAGGACAGTTTCAGACAAAGAACTCCTTTGCCCTTCACAGAAAACCGACTTTCATAGCATCGGATTTAGCAATGGATTCGATATCGTCATTTCACTTGAGGTCCGCTGAGAGTGTGAGGCCAAGCAGACGTAGTGTTTTACTCTCTGGGAGGCAAGCCTGTTTCATGCTAATGAGAGGTAGGTGCGGTTGTCTATGGTGGTTAATTGATAGCAGCTTCGTTTTAGAAGAATTGAAATTTACGAGCCATTTCTTACCCCTATCCACCACGGATTGGAGGTCCTTTTGAAGCTCGGCAGCGAGGTTTGCCTTGTCACCCACACCAGATTTTTGATCGAGGCGAGAGTAAACTGTGGTGTCATCGGCGTACATGACTACTTGGGATGTTATGGCATCGGGGAGATCATTGATGTAGATCAGAAAGAGCGTAGGACCTAGAATAGAACCTTGAGGGACACCCGCGTTTGTAGGGTAGTTCTGGGAGGCATGTCGGATTAATAACACCTTCATTGTGCGGTTAGAGAGGAATGACTGGATTAGGTCCAACAAAAGTCAACAAAAGTCCAGTTTCTGGATTTTTGGGGATGGAATCTATAACATCGCTGTCAACTACTGATTTACTGTTTTGGATATTCTCTAAATGCTCTTGCCAACGACGTAATATTTTAACTTTATCTGCGTGTAAAGTTTTTCCATCAGAGAAAATGACAGGAGATATTCCACAATTTTTAGGACCATACACATGACTATCATAGAATGTCTTTGCATTTTTCCTACCTGCAGCAATCTGGAGTTCAGCAACTTTAGAAGATCACCAGGACTCTTTCATTTACCTTAGGCTTACGGCCATATCACGTTAAATACACCGGTTCTCGCTCGAGCACCGAAGTTAAGCAACGTTGAGACTGGTCAGTACTTAGATGGGTGAACGCTTGAGAATACCAGATGCTGTAAGCGTTTAGTGACGGATGTGCGTGCTTCCCGCTATATTACGTTAAAAACACCGGTTCTCGCTCGAGCACCGAAGTTAAGCAATGTTGAGACTGGTCAGTACTTAGATGGGTGAACGCTTGGGAATACCAGATGCTGTAAGCGTTTAGTGACGGATGTGCGTGCTTCTCGCTATATCACGTTGAATACACCGGTTCTCGCTCGAGCACCGAAGTTAAGCAACGTTGAGACTGGTCAGTACTTAGATGGGTGAACGCTTGGGAATACCAGATGCTGTAAGCGTTTAGTGGCGGCTGTGCGTGCTTCCCGCTATATTACGTTAAAAACACCGGTTCTCGCTCGAGCACCGAAGTTAAGCAACGTTGAGACTGGTCAGTACTTAGATGGGTGAACGCTTGGGAATACCAGATGCTGTAAGCGTTTAGTGGCGGCTGTGCGTGCTTCCCGCTATATTACGTTAAAAACACCGGTTCTCGCTCGAGCACCGAAGTTAAGCAACGTTGAGACTGGTCAGTACTTAGATGGGTGAACGCTTGGGAATGCCAGATGCTGTAAGCGTTTAGTGACGGATGTGCGTTGTGGTGCAGTGGATATCAGCTCGGAAAGAGACATCGGTGAGCCGAGTTCGAATTTCAGTTGAATGCCCTGCATTCACTTAAGCACTGGTACCCTTGGGAAAAGTATTAATCCGTCTCTTCCCTCCAGTTATGGGTTAAATAACAGGGTAGGACTTGGCGACCCTGCCCTTAAAAACAAATCCCAATGAATCTTGATACTCAAAAAATAAAAAAGTATTACTAGACACAAGACTTATAT
>JBBBDQ010001366.1:165000-175000 GCA_037127315.1 Ascarosepion bandense
TTAGATTTGCCCGGTAATATATTTTTTTAATATTAGTAGGCACAAATATTGTTACCAATTTTGAATCATTTTGAATATCGTGTTTTATGCGTGATCACGAATTGAAAGATATTCTTTGAATTTATTCAAAGCTTTGAATTGGAGTTTAACGTCAGGATGAAAATCCTTTTGTCAGCCACTTTTGACGAGACAAAATTCAATATGGCGTCAGTTTTTTCCTCCTTGTGTGCCGTATCCCTCTCCACAACTCCCTGTCCCTGTCCTGTTATTTCAACTCAGTCCTGTTTTGCCGTCTATTTAGTCAAACTCCTCTAGTATGTAATGAGTTATTTTACTTTACCGCTTTTTCTTCTACCCCTTTTTTACCCTCAGTATGTACCGTGAGTATCAGATTTAACATTATGTGCCTCAATTGTCCCTTCCTTATGTAAAATATAATTTTTTTTTTTTTTGGCTTTTACTTTTTGTTTCCATTTTCTTTAAAAATTTGTAATTACTCTCATGTTTGATCTATGGTATCCCCAGCATCCTTCTGTAGAACCATATTTCTGTTGCTTCAAGTTTCATCATCATTTTTGAGGTTATCGTCCAGTACTCACTGATGACAGGAGAACAGATATCATGTAGCAGTTTATAACTCTTGTCCTTGTTTCTAGCAAGATTTCCTATTTCTTAATACTTCGGATTTCAGTGCCACACTTTCCGTCCGCTGTCAAAATACTTCCCGGATATTTAAATTTTTGGACTTATTAGACTTTGATACATGCGATTTGCAATTAGAATTTTGGGATCATTCTTTTGGTAACGACAAAAGATTCTTTTTTTTTTTTTTTTTGCTTTTTTTTTTTTTTTTTTGCTGCACTGGATATTTCAGAATTTTTTTTGAACCCGAGTAGAATTTAGTTAAGAATTTAAATTTTATATTTGAATATATGTGTTCATGTCGATTTTCGAACGATCTTGGTATCATTCCGTCAGTCATCTACGTGTCGTACGTGATACACACTCGGGCCATCTTCTCTCTTTCGATGAGGCAGAAGAATTTTCCACTGTAAGCTTCCGTTTCTCATAACCGTCGACTCAGTCCTTGCCGATCTTGCCAACTGCAGCAATCTTGTGTCAGTCATGCGTCTCGCCATGAAATGTTTACGATATTTTACACAGAAAACGCTGATATACATAAACACGCACACACATATATATATATACACTACCGACCATAAATTTGGGACCACTTAGATTTCTTCTCTAAGAGAAAGAAATAACAAATTTTATGTCTTAGAAGAATAAATATAGATATATTTCATTGTTGCTCACAACTGTACAATAATTAAAACCAAAATTAACACAGAGTAATTTCAAATTTAATTAAAGTTAATTCATATTTTCTTTTCATCAAAGAAACCACCACGTGCCTTTATTACTGCAGAGCAAATCCTTGGCATTCTTTCTAATAACTTATAAAAATAAGTTTATGAAAGTGATTTCCAAGCATCCTACAAGCATTTAAACAACTTTTGTTCATTTTTAGAAAGTTCATTTCAAACTGTACGATCAATTTCATCCCTTATTTTTCTTCTTTAATAGTGGTTTCTTAACTGCTACACAACCTTTAAGCCCAGCAGAATGAAATCGTCTCTTAACAGTAGTAACAGATACTGGATGTTGCCGAGTAGAATTCATTTCAATTGTTATTTCCGGGGCGGTTTTTCTTCTATTCCTCTTGCTAGATATGATCAAGTGCCTATCCTCTACAATAGATGTTACTCTGGGCCTACCAGATCTTTTTCTGGCAATATTTAACTCAGTTTCACGAAGTCGTTGAAGGCAATAATTCATGCCATTTTTTGATAGGCTTAATTTTTTAGCAATAACACGTTCAGAATATCCTTCTTTCGAAAGAATTTCAACCTGAGCTCTTTTTTCAATGCTAATCTATTTCTTCCTTGCCATTTATACTGTAGTAATATGGTTTACAAAAATAAATTATACCGTAATTATATTACCTGAATAAATCTGAATTTTCGGCAGAAACTTGATCACAATAAGAGGAGTCAAGTAGCAAACTGAGTAAATGTTTACTTTGAAGTTTTCTTGACATCTGCATAAGAATAACAAAATATACAAACTCGGCGAATTTGATTCTGCTAAAAATTTTGGTGGTTCCAAACATACGTTCGGTAGTGTGTATATATATATATATATTAAGTGCATCTAATCAGCAAATAATTTTCTAAACATATACTGTTAAATATAAGAGACAATGACTGTCTATTATGTTTAATCATGAGCCGTTCTAAATATCGTATTCTGACTTTAATTTCAGTTGAAAATAAAGACAAAAATTCTCCAACATTTGGATAATTTTTTATTAAGTTGGTTCTAAACTTTCGGCTCACATGAGCCATCTTGCCCAGTCGACGCCTTAATCATGTTTCCAACTATTATAGTCAGTCAGTCAGTCAGTCAGTCAAGTGCTACACGTGATACACGCTTTGGGCGATCATGTTTCGAAAGAGACATGACTGACTGAGCAGAAGATTATCCCGCAGTAGGTTGCCATTGCTTTCTGCGGTAGAATGGTTGCCAGCCAAGTCTATAGAACCCAATCTGTCCTATTATTTAACGCATAACTGGAGACAGATTAATACTTTTTTCCCAAGGGTATTTGTGCGTAAGTAAATGCTATGAATTCAACTGGAATTCAAACTTGGTTCCCCAATTTGTCGTTCTAAGCTGATATCCACTGGACTACAACGCACTTCAAGATATAACCGTAAAGAAAACATTAATGGACCGAAGTTCCACCTGGATTTATATCATGCGTGAAAATAACTCTCCATTTGTATTTTGGATTCTGAAACATGATTTCCTTTTACTCTCAAATTGTGGTTCAGCTTTTTGTTTAGGATTGCACATATTTTTGCAAAGTCGGAAGGTTTTGACAACTCCCGGTGTCTTGCTGTTAACACCAATCACGCCTTTCCTTTTCTTTTTATAACCATGTATGTTAACCTTTTATCTGTCTGTCTTTCAATCAGCTTTTGTTATTCTCTAGGCTTCGCTTTCATTTTGCTTTCATGCAGTTAAAGCTTAATGCTTTATGTTTCTATTCAGAAGGGTTTTCTCCTTTCTTCATGTTTCCATTTTTAGCCAAATTTTTGATTTCTCAGCTAAAAAAAAACGGTTTTTTGCTTTCTTTACTGCTACAAGTTTTACTGATTAGGATTGTTATTGTTTCTCTTTTCGTTCATCATCATCATCATTCATTTATTTCTTACATTTTTATAATTAATTTTTCATTCTTCTTATTATTTTTTATTATTTAGAGTCTTACAGATTTTTACCCGGTTAGATACTTGGTATCATATAACCCAATACCATCTGCTGCATGGCGAGGTAAACACAGTATTTCTGTGTGTATGACCTTTGTGCAAAAGTGGTCGAGGCTACCGACAATGGCTACCTTTTCTTGACCAAGATGAATCACCTACAAGAAGAATTTCTATTTGGATAGGGATGAGGTCCCGAAAGCTATCCTTCTCCATAACAGGCGACAACAAATTCTGCGGTTTCACGACCATCCCAGTTTAACGGACCGAATAATTTAAATTTTTTTTAGATTATGGTTGATGCTATTATTATTCATCGAAAATCCTCTAATGACAGTCATTAAACTCTATGTTAGATTAATTCCTGGTTATATATGCTGTATTATGGTTACTTGCAAACGAATGAAAAAATATGAAGAATTACATTCTAAATAGCGTTTAATTGGTGTTATCATTCTCAGGTTATACTTTTTCTTCATGTGCCGTGTCTCTTCAGGACGTAGGCGTTCATGGACTTCCACTTGGCTCTGTCTCTTGTCGCTCTCAATATCTTTCCTCTTGGTATCTCTTCCAAATCCTGCTCTGTCATCCTTTTGCTCAGATCTAACAAGTATATCTTGCGATACTTTCCTCTGTCTCTCCTTCCCTCTATCCGTCCTGTGAGTATCAGATTTTCCAGGCCCTCCTTCCTTATTACGTATCCCAGAAACCTCAGCTGTCTCTTCCTGATGTTAAGTATGTGTTTTCTTCTCGTCTACATCCTCTCCAACACCTCATCGTTGCTCATGTGTTCCGTCCATGGTATCTTCAGCATCCATCTATACATAGACAAAAATTGCTAAAATACAGGAAGAATTTAAAACAGGTTGCTGGGAAAAGAAAGAAAGAAAGAAAAAAGAAAGAAAGAAAGCGAGAAAAAAAGAAAAAAGAAAGAAAGAAAGAAAAAAGAAAGAAAGAAAGCGAGAAAGAAAGAAAAAAGAAAGAAAGAAAGAAAAAAGAAAGAAAGAAAGAAAGAAACATAAGCAGGTTAGAAGAAGTGGGTGAAAAATATTCGAAATAAATAAAGAATAAACGATAATCGGATGAATGAAGAGAAGACTGAAAAAAACAATAATTAAATAAATAATGAAAAACTAAAAAGATGGCGGAACTAATGAATGAAAATGGAAGGAAAAATAAAAAAGGAAATATTGGAGTGAGCGAATGACTGAAATTAAAAATAGGTAACATGTCGACAGAAGTAAAAATAAAGAAGCAAAAAAAGGAAAAAAGGAAAATAAAAAGAAAAGAGAAAATAAAATGAACAGTAAAAGGAAAGACGAGAAGAAATGACAAAAGGTTAAGTTAAATGAAAAAGAGAAGAAAACGAAAAAAGATCAGTGAGGAGAAAAAATAGAAAAAACTATGAAGAGGAAAGGCAAAGAAAAAATGAAGAAAAAAATATAGCGTAAAAAGAAAAGAAAGAAAAAAGGGAGCGAAAAGGAAAAGTTAAAAGAAAGACGAACAATAAAAAGAAACGAAAAAAGAACAATATGGACAAAAAGACAAGAAAAATAAAAAGGATTAAATATATACGGAACAAAAAAAAAAGTGGTTAAAGTCAATGTAAAACGTTATTAGAAAAATTAAGGAGAGTCGAAGATGAAAAAAAAAACATCTCGAAAATAAATTAGTCGTTGTGAATGGCTAATGTGAACATCAAATTCGATTTCCAACGAAAACAAATTTGCAAATGAATTAAAGAAAACAAAAAGGAAAATAAAAATTCTAAAAATCTTAGGACAACGTTTCTTTGCAAATGTTCTATAAATTTGCTGATCGAAAATGTATGAATAAAAGAGAAAAATATGATCCACTTGTAGAAATCAATTGGGTGTGATTTAAGAGATGAAGGTTTTTCCCATTGAAAAAGATGGGGTCGTAATTGAGAGATAACCAGTAAATATAGAATTGAAGACTATAGCAGCCCAGAGCTGAATTAGGGACACAACCGTTTAATACTCCAACAAGAATAAAAAACTGAAAAAAGAAACACAGCATATACATGGGTTTCTTAATCGAATACTAATTACCTGGGCAAATATTAATTACCTGGACCTATGACTTTCGGAGTATCTTCATCTTAATGTAATATTTTTTATAAAATTGATTGGAAATTTGACAAATGGAAAGGTTTCATTAAAACTAGATTTGATTACACGTTTCGCCTTTCTAGGCTTCATCAGATCCAAAAACTAAAGAAAGAAATATGCTTCATCATTACTAGTTTTCATTAGTTCCGAAATCAAAAGAATAACATCTGTATATGTGTGCGTGCGTGTGTGTGCATTTCCGTGTATGCTTGAGAAATACTTTTTCCATAAACTGACGCTTGTCGTGATTAAAGAAGAAAGAAAATGGACGATTTTTTTAAAAAAGCCTTTATTATTTATTCTGTATCTTTTCTAAGTTCATGTCAAAAGCTGTCAATATATTTTCCCAATTTTTTTTGTATCGCATTAAAGATAAATCCTCATGATCTGAAAGTAAAAGAATTCTATGTGTTTTTCAGTATCGACAATATAAGTTTTTAAAACAGGATATAGAAGACTGACAAAGTTTCTATGACATTTCATAAATGAGAAACGTTTCATTCAAAGTAGATATGATGACGTGGTTCACACTTTCAACAGGAACTAAGAATTAAAAAGTAAAACAAAAACAGAATAAATTAAACCTTTTCCATTTGTCAAATTCATTAAAATTTTATCAGGAATCTAATTCTATTTTAAACACATATGCTCTTGTGCAAATTAACCGAGACAAAACGAATACTGTCTTCCTAGGATCTTTCACACTTTCCCTGATCACTTTTACGTCGTCGATCGGCGTTGCTTTTCTCATCCAACCGCATTTTCCTTTACGTTTTGGACTGATGGATCAAGCTTGTTACATCGCCTTTATGATACGACTGACAGTTGAAAGGTTGACACTAACAATATCCGTGATCTCTCTTTAAGGCTTACCAGAGTGTTTGTGCAGCATTACAATTTTTGTACGCTTTGTTGGATTAACGTCCGTCGCAAACAATAGCCGTAAGGCAACTAATCGACAGTCGAAACAATAGAGATAAAAATCTGATGCGTGATAAAAATCTGATGCAATTACGGATGATGAAATATTTTTCAAGGCCAGACAAAATTTAAACATACATCCAAAAATAGATTCATATATTGTTTAACCCTATTTCTTCATATGAAAAAAATGTAATTCTTAGTTTCATACGACGGAGCGAAAGAAATTATTATGAGTGGTACTGTTGATTTTGCAGTTTATTGCAAATCGCAATATGAGCTCTGATTAAAAATATCTAATACTTGGATGCTTGCAAAATCTGAAAAATAGAAAAACTAGCTGAAAGTTGGGAAGAAAGGAAATATATATATATATATATATATATATATATATATATATATATATTTGCATTGTTATTCAGAAGCTTGTGTTTTCGGCCAGTGGTAGTGAGAAATAGCGAAAACCAAAACAAATTGTCAAAAACCTTTGATGAGGTTAAGAAGGTCAAAACTTTGACTATGAGAATAAAAACGAATTATAAATCTCACTGGAGTTAATGTTTCCAGGCTAAAGGCGGAATTTGCTGACGTAATCAGAAGTAGAGAATGAAGAGAGATTACATCAGAGGAGATATTGCTGTTCATTGGATGAAACAAACCCCACCTTGAAATGTGTAGGTGGAAGTAATCTCATTGGTCAAGGATTTGATTTGCATAAGATACTCCGGGTCTCTCCGCATCCCCTAAGAGAATTTGGGACAAGTATAAAAATCGAGCCCCTAGTGAGAAAAATCAGTTTCAGAGCTGCCGAGCGAAAGAGACCAAACGAACTTACTACCGCCGTTGTCACACACCCCAATCCACTCTACTTCGGCTATTTCCGTAAAGCTTTGATAAAGAGCCCTGAATGAACTTTTTGTTTTAAAGGTAATTGAGAAAATTGAAAGCTCTGATTATTCTAAACGAATCTTTCGCTCCGTTATGAATATTGAATTCGACGATTGTACATTCTGCTTTTGTTGTTATTTTTTATATAAATATATATATAATGGCTTTTTTTTTATTCATCCAGGCGTTTTTGAACTTATCCATTTTTTTTTCTTTGGTGCCGTGTTTATTTTATCAACAAGAGTGTACACGTGTGTCTGATCTAGTTCGAGGTGGTAGAGAAACGGTTACCGGGTTTTCAACGTATTTTTCTTGGGATCAAAATACACAGCGTGGGCAGGAAAGTTCACCGTTGTAATAGACGTCATGAGGACCAGCTGCTGTGACGAGGCCATCATCACGATTAGCGACCCGTGAGCGTCGTCATAACTAGTGCCGTGTTCGACAGCATCAACCTTGACTCAGGTCTCGGTCATCATCCTAATTTGGCATCCGTGATTGTCTAGGGGCCAGCCAACCGGGCTAGGTGTCATAACTGCACACCCCTACAAATGGCCTAATCTGAGGAAAAAATAGAAATCGATTACACTCTATCAATGAGTCTAAAACTGTTTGTATGGTGAAAGAAAGAACACTAAAGCAGTTGTTTTAATTCATTTTCACAAGAGCGTAATTGATTAGATTTATTAATACAATCTCATCAAGTATGTCACGAGTTGCTTTCCCCTGTTGCTTTTTCCCCTTTATCTGACCTGTGGGTATCATATTCGCCAAGCCCCCTTCTCTATTACTTGTCTCAGTAACTTCAACTGTCTTTTCCTGATATTAAGTATAATTATTTTCGTTTCTATACTCTCTGGAACCTCCTCGTTGATCACATATTTAGTCCATGATATCATCTGCAAATCCTTCTGGAAAACCACATTTCAGTTGCTTCAAGTCTTTCCTTCATATTTGAAGAGATTCCCAGCATTCACTGCTATATTCAAGAACAACCATCACATAAAAATACAGTACTCTTTTCTTTGTTCCAGTGAAATTTTCCTGTCTCTTAATACTCTACTCAGCTTCTGGAATGCATCCTTGGCTATGGTAATTCGTCTTTGGAGCTCAGCGTCGCACTTTCCGCCCGCTGTTAGAACATTTCAAAAGGATTTAAATTTCTGCTTGATTTTAGTATACTCAACCTGTAATTAGCATTTCGGGCTCCCTCTTTTTACTGATGTCCATGAATTCAGTTTCCTTGTAGTTTATATGTACTCATTTCTTTCCGATTTCTTCAGCTACTTCATGTATGAGGTCTTGTAGTTTCCTTTCCGTGTCTGCTATCAGCAGTGTATCTGCGTATCTTATATTGTTTAGATACCAATGACTTCTAGGGATCTAAGTATTGTCTCACTGTATAGGTTGAATAGATCTGGCGAGAAGACACATCCTTGTCTCACACCTCTTTCTATTATTGTGTTTATGCTGAACTCGTTTCTTGTCCGTATGCAAGCGGTTTGATGCCAGAAGAGGTTCTTGATAAAACTAATGCCTTTCCTGAATATGTCAAGGTTGCCGAGCATCTCTATCAAGTCTTTGTGGCGGATTTTGACGAATACCTTTGCGTAGTCGACGAAACAAAGGTACACATTCTTCTGCAGTTGTATTGGGCGGCTTTACGATAAAATTCTAAGCATAAATATTGCGTTCCTTAATCAGTTAAGAGTCGTCAAAAAGACAAGCTTATTTATAAAGTTAATAGCGACTCATATTAGAAATGAAAGCAAAAATATTTATTTAAAAAATTGACTTTTAAAGTTGAATATAAAACTTGACATCGTTCATAAAAATTCCTTGAGGTGGGCAACATGTAAGAAATGTGGCTGTATAGATACAAAATAAAACTGAATAAATTTGATATTAGGGTTAGGGTTAGGGTTAGGGTTAGTTAATTTTCAGGGACTCCGGCAGACACACGAATAAATTTGGTGCTCTATAAATTAGAAGATCATATGGATGTGTTCCTTGCATTATAGAGGATCCGATGGATAAATTGTCGTCTAAATGACGTCAAAATTAAAATAACATCTCATTTTAAATTATATATTTACCAAAATTACACAAAAATATCTTGAAAGTAGAGAGTAAATTTATTCAATAAAATCGTCATTGGCTTTAACCACGGCCTCCAGACGATTTCTGAATCTCCTGCATCTCTTCTGGACAGTCTCTTTGTTTAAGTTGGTGAATGCTGTCAAAATCCTTGCCTTCACTTCATCTTTGGTGTTGCAAGAATTTTGTTGTTCTCTCGCTCAACGACGCCCCACATATAATGATCAAATAGGTTGCAGTCTGGGGAATTAGGTGGTCAGATGGTAGCAGTTATGTGGTTGCAGTTATTGTTTGACAGCCATGACTGGGTCCTCCTGCTTGTGTAGCATGGTGCAGAGTCCTGTTGTCAGAATTATTGTCTTCCAGCATCCACCCTCTTGATCCAGGGCAACACTATCTCCTCAAGTCATTAGATGTAGGCCCCTACAAAGAGTCTTAGACCCTGGGGGAAAATGAATGGAGGCATAAATTCGCGATAAATAGTAATCAATCTAAGCACTTTTGTAATCACCGTTAGATTTATCTAACTCTGTCCGAATCCCTTGAACTCTTCTCAGATTGACAAGCAAAGACTCTAAAATGTTCATTTTGGAGCTTCCGGCTTAAATGATGTTTTCCAAATTTCAGTCG